>JAYMFT010319821.1:0-10015 GCA_038088735.1 Panulirus argus | reverse complement strand
GTCTGTTTTCTGGCGCTACCTTGCTGACGCAGGAAAAAGCGATCAAGTATAATAATTAAATATATATATATATATATATATATATATATATATATATATACACAGTACCCACTTAAAGTCTGAGGAATGGGTAAAAACCTTTCATTTTATTTATTTTAGTACCTAGTTTGGTCATCACCTGCCTTCAAAACAGCTTGTATGCATTGCAGCATGGAGTCAGTAAGGTTACTGCAGTAATCAAGGTCAATTCCGTTCAACCAGAAGTCTCTGATGGCTTCAAGAAGGTGAGAAATTGAAGAGGTGTTCCTCTCTTAAAGTTTAAGCTGAATGTGAGACCAAAGCTCCTTGATAGGATTCAGCTCCGGAGGATTCTCAGGCCACTGAAGGATGTTCACCTGCTTGTCTGACAACCATTTCATGACCTTCTTTGCCTTGTGACATGATGCACTGTCTTGCATAAAGAGCTCTTGAATGGTGCATTCTGCAACACTTCCAAGGATGGTGGGAAAGGATTGCTTCAATTGTCTTGCTGTGATGCATGGATTTATCTATACTTGCCTCTTGATAAACTTTTCAGTAGTTGCTTAAGTCTTTCTGGGGTGCCCTGGTACAGATTTACGAGGTGGAACTTCACCTTGGCTTTTGCAACGAGGCTGTATATGGCTAACTTGCTCAACCCCGGACTCTAACAAATCTCCTTCACTGACATTTTTGCCTCCCTCAGGGAAAGAATCTAAGCCTTTTCTTGCTGGGTGAGGTTCTTGTGCCCAATTCTAAGGTGTGGGTGGGCGGATGTGGGACAAAAAGTGAATGAAACAAAAAAAGGGTCTTTTTTAATCCAGCAGCTCATAGCATGCATCCCCTCTCTATAGCTTGTCCCATGAGGCACTGATGCACTCCTTTGTCCGTGGTGATGGATCACCAGGGAGAGTTGCCAAGTACTAATTAAGCAAGATCTGAGCATTCAATAGGCTGATAGATATGAAAGTGCTGAGGACACCCAATCACACAACAAAAGTCTCCAAATTCGTCAGACTTTCTGCGGGTACTGTATATATATATGTTTGTAAAGATAATGTATATGTACATGTATGTGCATATATGTATATGTGAACAGATGTGGCCTTTTTTCATTTGTTTCTTGGTGCTAACATGGGAAACGGTGATAAAGTACAAAGAAAATATATAATAATGAAAATTGAAGTTAAAGGTGAACAATAGTAGGATACACTTATGATGTGCAACAAGGGGGTGAGACATGATTGTTTAAGTGTGATTTTAAATAGGAGTTTCCTGTAGGAAGTGCAGCACTTTTGGCATTTGGGAGTGTATGTGGTAGCATGTGAACCATGGTGACTGGAAAAGTCACAGAGTGAAAGAGGGGGGTTATGGTCCTGCATGCATTAGGAAATGAGTTGAAGGAAATGTCAATGTCTGTAAGGGCAGGGATGGGATTGTTGGAAGGTATAATCATTTGGAGAGTGATGTAGGGATGTGAGATCTTGGGCCTCAAATTCAAAAGAAAAGAAGAGGATGGATGTGTTTCAGATGAAATGCTCTATGACTTTATATGGCATGAGGTGGATTGATTGTGCATAAAGTGATGTTTACAGAGAGAAGTGGTCTGACTGAAAAAGTCAACCAGGGTATGCTAAAATGATTTGGAAGTGGTGGGCACAGAGAGTAGAGGGAGACTGAGGAGGAGTTGGAATGATGGAGTGAAGGAGGCTCTTGTGTATCGGACTAACATTTAGGAGGGTGCATTGGATAGAATGAGTTGAAGCAATGTGGTATGTGGAGACAAAATGTTGTTAACGTCTGAACCACAGGCATATAAAGCAATCACTGTAAATCACCGAGTAATCTGTGGGCCTTGGCTGCAGATGGTAGCCTCTGTTTTCAAAATATCATACAAGACAGCTAGAGATTTGATGTGAGTAAATGAGGCCATTGTTCATTTGATTGCGGCACACCTACAGAAAAAGCAGTTAATATTAAAAAAACTATTAGCTATTATAACAGTAAAGAGTTAACCTCTCATACATAAAAGGAAAAAGTTAACTCTGTTTCATCACTTCATAGTATGTCTCAGCCTTGTGGATGCTAAGGGTTAGTTTTCATGAAATATACCAGTGCAGAGAATATAAATATTTCAGTCACTTACATTGAGTTCTGTAGGTGTGTATTCTTCACACTTGTATGGAAAGGGGAGAGAGTTACCCATTTTCACCTGGAAGCTTTATCTGATATTCTCCACAACATCATACCAAGTTATATGGTTGTAAGGTAGAAACAGAAGAACTTGGAAACCAGTGAGCATCCAATGGTGATACATGTATTTTATCACATAGCTTTCAAACATAAAGCTTTGGTTACATCTTGGGCTATCACTAAGGTTTGTTCCAGAAAAAAAGGACCAGAAACTCCTGCAGATATAAAAAGTTTAAACACAAAAGTTTTAATCAAAATTATAAAGTAAAGAATTTTCATTACCTGCAGTACTACAAGTTTAATGATACTATTCTTGACATCCTGACAATGAAGTGGCAATCAATTAAATTTATAAATAACCTACGTAGAATGCTAACATTCTCTTTCCAAAATCTATCTACCTACTTCAAATGTATTCCAGGGCTATAATGCAATAAAGGTACAAAATAATACATATAATTTATTACAATGACCCTTAACACTAAAAATGCAAAATTATACCTTATCAGTAACATGGCATTTGGTTAAATAAATCAAATCAACAAAATGGTAACAAACATTAACACAGGTCAACTCCTGCAATAACTAGCTACATTACTGCCTAAAGGGCCACTACATGGGATCGACTCAGCTAATTTTCAGCCTCTTGCCTTATCACTACCAAAAGGAGGAGTCTCATCTTCATACTTTTCTCTACCTATAGTATACCTCTAGCATAAATTTTTGTTAAAGTGGTTCAAAGTGAAACAGTATTACCTGTAACTCTGATAAATGTGCAATGTCATCAATCTTTCGTCATAAAATATGGTGTTATTTTCACCACAGATGAATATGACTGGAATGGTAACAAAAACCAGCAGGAGACCTTAAATAAAACTATCCCATAAAACAAAGACTAAACAAAAGAATGAGGCAGTTAATGTTAGAGTACCTGAAGATGCTGGGTCACATAAAACATTTACAAGTCAAACTAACATGACATAAATAAATATTCTTGTATTGGAGCAAGATTAACACAGACATATCATGCAGAAGTATAGAACATATACTTACATATATTCCACTCACCAAAGATAGTGATAAAATGTATATATAAATATATACTTATATGCTCTAGAATCATCACAGTGGAAAGGAAATGCATGATTAATTGATATATGAAAAAAATCACCATCTTATAAGGACCCATGTCTTAAAAAACCCTGATTAAATTCTAATGCAGTGCAGTGCACACTACAGACTAGTGTCATTATGTTACAGGATATGAATTAGTAAAATCCATCAGCATGACCCGTTGCAAGTCCTAGAAATGCAGTGATGCTTATGTATGTAATGGAAATATAATAATGAGCAAATAAGGCTATATCTACAGTTTTTGTTTGCTTTTTTTTTTTTTTACAGACTGAAACCTTGTTACTCTCACAAGGTCTCCTCAAACATTCTGCTATCTCAGTTGAGTCATGTACACTTTACTATTCTTTATTTGTTACTCCTTTTTCGAACTCCTCCCTCCCTCCCTCTACAAATTCATCCATAGAATATCTTGAGTATCTTTTCCACCTATACTGCACGGCACTAATGCATGACGACAAGTAAAAAGCAACTTTGACAAAGGAGAGAAATATTTTCAATGTGACAAGATATGAGCCAACAAATAGCTTCTTTCTGAATATCCAGCATGCCACTACAGACAAAAATATGCTGAGAACCATGAAATGATAATAATCATATAAACAATACAGAGTAACAATAAATATAATAGCAATGATTATTTTTTTTTATTGCTTCTCCTGCATTAGCAGGGTAGCATCATGAAAATTAAAATAATGGACTCCTTTACACACAACCTCTCTCTAGTGGCCAAGTATAATCTACTGACACCTGAGCCTGTCAGCTACAGCTAAGCTCCACAGACTATTCCATGGTATATTAACAGCTTCATATACCCTCTTTTAGCCCAATGACAGCATGTCACCTAGTGTATAATGTAGTGATCTATAGCATATAGATATACAAGTCTTTCAACTTTGGAAGTGTTCAAGCTCTTATGCTCCACAGCCTTCTTCACTCCATATTCCACATTCTTAGTCTTCCCATTCTCCTTCATATCTCCATGTCTGACACAAAGATCCTCTTAGATGGTCATTCTTCACTCGCCATCTCCATATGATCAAAGCATTTCAGCACATCCTTGTCAGCTTCTTAATCAGACTGCACTTACTATCACACCTTTTATCAACTTACCTCATATCAAATATTGTCTACATGCATTTCATTTCCATTACGTCATGTCACTTTCTTTTTTGTTTTATTGCATTCTAGGTCAAAGACTCACATCCATACAACACTACTGGAACAACTGCACTTTCAAACATACCTATCTTTGCCCTAGCAGACACCGACATTGTTTTCCATACACTCCTCAATGTAACCAGGACTTGAGTCCCCTCTACCACCCTATGACTCACTTCATCCCCCATTGTTACACATGTTGTGATGTCCACTACCAGATAACTAAACATTCCAATTCTTAAAAGTTTTCAACTAAACATTCCAATTCTTCCAAGTTTTCCCCATTCAAACTCAGAATCAAATCCATCCTACCTCATCTCCCAGCTGCAACTCACTATTCTTACTTTCATTCAAATCTACTCCCATATTTCTTCTTTCCCACACTCTCCAAGTCTCTGTCACTAGCTTCTGGAATTTCTCTCTTGAGTCTGCTACCAGAGATATGTCAGCTGGAAACAAGCTAATTCCCTTTCCATGTCCCCCACCCCCAGTACCATATACTAAAGGCCTTCCCCTTACTCTAACATCCTTGCATTCACTTCATTCATCACCCCATCTGCACCCAAATAAAACAACCACAATGACATCACATAACCAGAAAATAAAATGATAATAATAGTAATAACACAAATACAAAGGAATTCAAACAGCAACAGACCACTGGGTCCTTACAAGGCTGTTTGAGACAGTGGAAGATATCAGAAACTCACAAATTAGTGTGTTGAAAGTTAGAAAGAATACAGATAATTCAACGAGAATGACCTGTAAATTGTATTTTGATGATGGAGGCACAAATAATGAAAGTCAAGGATTTGAAGCGAAATAATTATCAAATCTATTCTTAAACGTATCTGTAGTATTGCTTTCAGAAACTCTACTTGGCAAATCATTGTTAACAATCCTGTTGAAAAAGTAATTTGCCTCATTCAAGGTAAATCATTTGCCCACAAATTTGCATCCACATCAGATGAATTAAGTCTTATGTAATTTGATAGATGAGGGTTATCGAAGCCTTTGATCATTTTGATTATTTGTATTTGATCACCTTTTAATTTTCTTTTTTTTTAACTTAACAGATTTAAGTCATTTAATCTGATCTCTTTGGATTTATTTCTCAGTTTGGGAACCATCTTGATACTCTCCATTCTGTCTACGTCTTTTTTCAGGTTAGGTGACCAAAACTGAACACAGTATTCATGATATGGACAAACCAATGAACTGTAAAAAGTATGGATGATTTCCAAGGACTTAAATTCAAAGGCCCTAACTATGAATCCAAGAATTGTGTTCACTCCTTTTATTGCTTCTGTGCACTGCTTACTTCATTTTAGGTCACCAGAGACTATTATACCATCTTTTTCTCTCATTTACCTTTTGCAATTCAACAAAATTCATACTGCAGCTTGCTTTTATGTTTTCACTACTGATACGTAAAACTTTGCACTTAACGATATTACTATACTATAAACCATTTAGAAGGACCACCACTGAGTAGTACTGGTTGCATACACCAAGTGAATTAAGCACTGCACATGTCAGACAGCACCAGTGCATATGCAGTAACTGTTTCAAGGTCCTACAGATAATCCTGCACATAACATTACAGGAAAATGTTTTGGTAGCAGCGAGGTAAACTTGAATTTCATTTTCAGGGGTTATAAGAATGCATTTGAATACATCTGAATGTTGCAGCAAAAAAGGTTGAGACATAAAAAATAGATCAGATTCATGGGCATAAATTGAGAAAAAAACTGTATTTCAACACCAGTACTCAATTCGTAATTTCTGACATGTGACAACAAGACATGGGTCTGTCTGCTTCAAAACATTCCTGGATATGAAATATGTCACACATACACATGATTACATATATAATATGTGAACCCTCTCTTTTTCAAGGCATATTCTACTTGTAACTCATACGGGGCTTATAAGTGTGAATTCTTGAACGTAAAAGGAATCTTTTTAAGTACTACACAAGAGAGAGTTCAACTTTTTGGGGAGAATTATGATTACATAACCTAAAAAATACTTTTGAAACTTAAGCAACATCAACAGCAGATTGTAATCTAAAGAGACTACTAAAGCTGCCTTTTACTATAACTGGTGATCAGTCATTCTTTTTTAACTGAATAAGAATGAACAGCTTAAGAGTTACATGCTGCAAAAAAAAACAGGCATTACACTTTCTCCACATATATTTCTGCAGTACTCATCAGCAAATGAATTAAGATTATTTCTTATAATAAATGCATTTTCAAAAGCCTTTTGACTTTTTTGTTAAAACCTCAAAAACCCAAAATAGAATTTTCAAACTTCAGATTAAGGATGAAATATTTCTCAGGTTCCCACTATATAATCTTGGAAATAGTCTGACTTTTAAAACAATTTTTTTCCAAAATAAGGAACCAAGAACAGTGCAGAACATTGTTTCCACTGTTATACCCTTGCCTTTCCTGTAAATCACTTTGGCAAACAACAACAGTAGAAGCTGAGAGGGAAGGAACAGCTAAACTGAAGTTCACAATCTTCAACTTAGTAGAAGGACATCTATCCCGAATGCTGAAGGGCGTGCAAAAATGGGAAATGCACCAAAATGCTTGACAACTGTGCTTGTTGGTAATATAGAAAGGAAAAGCATTTCACACGAACCAAATAACTTCAAAAGTATACGACTTTCAATAATTCCAACAGGATTTATTTGATACTTGGCCTGCTACGACACTGAACTTCTCTAAAATAGGAACTGGGATGAATATCTCATATTTGATGCCCAATTTATTCTGTAAATTTCATGAACTTTTGAGACTTCAGAGATCTCTCCCAGCAGAGGTTTACAAGAACAATGAAAATGTAACCCTCACATTTTACTTCCTCTTATATAAACTCCTCACTGCATCTAGAAGTTTTCCTCCAACCATGGCTTCCCTGTCAACCCTATGAGTGAAGGTAACCATGAAAAATTACATAGAATAAGTGACATCACGGACAAATATCAGTTGATATGAACTGAGGATAGAATTAACCACTAAAGCCCCCTAAAACATGAAAGAAACTGTTAAGTAAACAATTCTCACTCATATACCCAAGAAGATGGTAGTTACAATGGTCACTGATATACCCAAGAAGGTGATTTTGAATAAGGGATGAGCATAAATAAAGTGTCATATCAGAGGGAACTGCCATTGGTTAATGTGAAGGAAACAGTAAGAAATGGGCTTCCTATGTATGTAATGAGAACAAAAGAATACAAAAGACAAAACAAGCAAGTTCTCAGGTTCTACATTTTCAGGTGCTACGAAAGTGATAGAAAAGATTGAGAGTAACAATGAAAAAGTAATTCAGAATGAGCAATGCCATGGACACATATTGGTTAATGGTAATAAGATAAAATAGCATTAATGCAAAGTAAAATACATGAAAGTGATGAAAAGTACTAAATTTCCATACATATGATCACGAATATGAATCTGATGATAATAAATAAGTAAAAAGCATAAAACAGTGCCATAGCAAAGGGAACTGGACTTAAGTGAGGCCATAACTGAACACTGGTTACTATGAACTTAAAGAAAATATTATTAAATGTCCAACACCTACTGAAGGAAATGGTATGAGCTTCACTAATAAAAGTCCTAATAAAAAAGTGAGTGATATCTTTGATGAAAATTTATTCAACCAGCATGTCACAAAAACAAAAAGGTAAGCCTATTGGAATTAATGACTTCCCATTTCTTACACATCCCCTGATATGTTAATAATCATGCCTTTTCAAACACCTATAAAATACATTCTAAATGAGGTTACTGTATTGCTGAAAATTTACTCTGCCTATATCATATATTATATATATGCTGTTAAAACTAGTATGGGAAAGTTTGGGGAGTTCTTACAGTCGAGTATGTGTTCTGCTGATGAGGCTATGAGGGCTAAATCTTATATTTTTTTACTGTATTCTATCTTAACACCTTCTAAATGATTTACATAACCATACCATACAAAAAGATTTTCATTCCTGTGCTATTCCAGTAACTTCTCACATCTTCCATTCTATCTTTTTTCTTTCAGGCTAATTTGCCATTTTCCATGTTAGAGGTAGTGCCAGGAACAGATGAAGAAAGGCCACATCAGCTCACATCCATTCTCTAGCTGTCATGTATAATGCACTGAAACCACAGCTCCCTATCTACATCCAGGCCCTACAGACCTTTCCATGGTCTACCCTGGATGCTTCACATGCCCTGATTCAGTCAAATGACAACACATCGACCCCAGTATACATCATTCCAATTCACTCTAACCGGTGCAGCTTTTCACCCTTCTGTATGTTTAGGCCCCAATTGCTCAAAATCTTTTTTTACTCCATCCTCCCACCTCAAATTTGGGTCTCACTATTCTCCTTGTTCCGTCCAATTCTGACAAATTTTGTCAACCTTTCCTCACTCATTCTCTCCATATTTCCAAATCATTTCAGCACACCCTCTTCTGCTCTCTCAACCACACTCTTTTTATTACCATACATCTGTATTTCTCTTTCATTATTTCTATCTATCCTCTTAATTCCAACTATACTATGACATCGCTCTTTCCACTTGCACTTATTTTTCAACCTATCCTGACCTATAAACCTTTGGGTTTCACATTCAAGGTAGTACTTCTGAATAACTACCTCGACTCTCAGCAAATTCTATGTAAGACTTTAGTAGCCAGTCTTAGAATAATGTTAAAAATATCACTCATTTTTGTGCCTCATCTTTTACAATACTATGAATATTTCATTCCAGGAATAGGGAAGAAAGAATGCTACCCATACATATCTTGAGTGTTTGAAGAGGGGCAAGAGCAGCCTGCAGACTCTCCCTTTCTGTATTATTACTTTCCAAAGGGAGGAACAGAGAAAATAGCTAAGAGACGATTTTTCCTCAAAGGCTCAGTCATTTGTATCTGATGCTATCATGCTAGGGCAGAAAATAGCAGAGATATGGCAAAGAATACTGAAGTTACATGAGTTTCAAAAAGGGTTTCTCTGTTCTTAGGTTTGTTTTTATTATGCTGTGGGGCAGCAATTTTTTCTGTAGTAACATGTTTCCAGATATATAATGGAAGTACATGGGAAAATGAGTTTTACTGACCAAAGTTTTGATGAAGTTGACTTTTCAGGAACATATCTACTGCATTAAATGAGGAAATGATCAAACCATTGTACATTTTCAAACAAAACAG
Organism: Panulirus argus; assembly: GCA_038088735.1. Taxonomy (NCBI): domain Eukaryota; kingdom Metazoa; phylum Arthropoda; class Malacostraca; order Decapoda; family Palinuridae; genus Panulirus; species Panulirus argus. Next base: position 289 of record JAYMFT010319821.1, on the reverse strand, counting down.
CAAGATCTATGGCAAATTCTAAGTAAATATCTAAAACTATAAATATATTTTGGGCTTACAAAAATAGGTAGTACTACACTGATGATCAAATATGACCTATTTAGGTATGCCTAAACAAAAGTTAATTATCGAAAGAAAACTGCCTGCTGAAGGAGCATGGAGTGAGCTATATATATCGGGCTACTGGTTTCCACTTGGTGAGCAGATGAAAAACCTGTCATGCAAGAGTAAATGAGTTTCTGTTCTCAATTTCTTAAAAAAAAAAAAAAAAAAAAAAAAAAAAAAAAAA
>JAYMFT010319810.1:0-10015 GCA_038088735.1 Panulirus argus | reverse complement strand
GCGGTTTGTCTCCGCGAAACTAGTCGTGCCACACATGTATAGATAAACTGCATGTTAAATAAAACTCTATGAACTCCCACTGAAGTGCGATTTAATCTTCATAAATATATATATATATATATATATATATATATATATATAATGTGTGTGTGTGTGTGTGTGTATTATTCTTTACTGTTTCTATTATAGTTATCATTTCTACTTTTCATTTCCCTAGCCTGAACCAGGTACTCATATGAACGACCAACCCCAAGGGATGGATGAACAGCTGGGTTGCCTGTGGACCGACTGTCAGAACCACAACTCGAACCTCTGCGCTCGATCCTGGACAGCTTGCGGCGTCATTCGCCGGGACAATTGGGCAGTTTATTCCTATAGCCTGGCTCTCCTCGTCTCTCTGGGGGACCGTCACCATAGGGCATTTCCTGAGTAACATGCTCCACTGTCACAATAATAATCAAGTCAAACATCAAGTAATTAATGACAAATCATTGAAAACAGTGTTCACCAATGGCAATTTAAGTAACAGTAGATTTCTTTAAACTAAATGGCATTTATCCTAACCTGAAAATGTCCCTGGAGGGCATCTTGGTGCCCCCCTGACAGGTCCGTTTGCCAGTGGTCTTATTTACAGTCAGTAGAGCTAAAGACCTTTTTGTTTTTACTGTTAGTCTACAGCAACTCAGATACAACAGGTAAGAGATCGGGCAAGGATAATTACTCTGTTCAGAACTGAGGGACGATTAACAAAGGGGTTGCTCTGGGGACTTGTACCACGCCTTTACTCATTCCACTGTCGAGTATTTCCTGAACTTACATCCCAACAGCAACAAAGTGTCAGTGAGGCAGGTAAGATGGCATGCGTACATTAGTGTCGTGTGAGGCTGCGAGTTGATTTCATGGAAGCCTGAGCTGCTGCGACTAACTTTCTCATGTGGTAGAGCTGCAGCCTAGCTATATGCCTGTAACAAGTCGAGTGTCCCTAACCTCTGTATACTGCAGGGCGATTAGATACTTTTGAACTCTGAAATGTTTATATGAGCGTCACAAACGCTGACTGCGAACTCTGGAATGTGTGTGTGTACCCAAACTGTGCCACCCAACCACCAGTTGGTCAGGCCGACGACTACGGTATTAGCATTATAGGCCCCTTGAAGCAGTGACTGTATTCAGGAATAATGAATATAGTCACTCAGCGTCCATGACTGGTCGATGTGATTTGAGCTGGTGTCGTTGACCGACCAAAATTAATCCGGACGTCGTAGAAAAATGATCCTTCACTAAATCGATTGTGTAGTGAGGCCTGCTTGTCGGACGATCTTTACAGACCCTGAAAGGCCGCTAGATACCAGAAGGAGAGTTAGGAATGGAGTCGATGGTTATGGAGTTGATATGCAAGGAGGATCCGAGCGGTAAGCTTTGTTACACTAAACAATTTCCTCTGGGGGTGGAATGCGGTAAGATACGGCATCGCCCAGATCGGATGTCTAAGGCGTATGCCCTCATGATATGAAAGTCGAGGTGAGGAAGAGGAGGTGAGGAGGTGAGGCATGGCCAGAATTTTAAGTTGTCACTGTGGCACCGTCCGGATCGACGTGCATTGGCGACTACGCCCAAAATGGCCAAACTCTTACCACCGACACCCTCGAGTGAAATGTCACTGAAAGCAGGACTATTCGGATCAATATCAAGGCCCAGTTTATGGGAAGTGTTTTCCTTGATAGCATCATCAGGGCAGCCAGCGTAGGGGAAAATGCAGACTCGTTTACCTTCGACACCACCAGAGACACAAGGCCCATCTGCATGGAGAACCTGCGGGTGAAGGGACGAGAGTACGTGATGTGAAGTGCTGGCTTCCAGGCGGAATAGGTGTGTCTGGCGAAGCAAATGGGACCTGGGAAGTTGAACTCCGACTCACAGAAAATAGGAGAATGGGTCGCTGGCCATGAACAAGTGTAGGAAGTGAGTCTTGATCCCCAGAAAGTGTGGGACTGGCAGGCTGAAGCAGCCACGAAGACAGGAAGTGATCTCTATTCCGAGAAGCTGCATTGATGGCTGCAAAAAGTGATTCCCAAGCGGATTTAGATCGCGAACTCTGAGCAGCGCCACACAAGATGTTCGTAAAAATCCCAGAAATTCTGTCCTGGGCACATCACTAGACGAGTAAACGTCACTATCTCAATGGATGTCCTGACAAGGAATGGAAAACGTAACAACACAAGGGGACTGAACCCTCGGCACGTCTCGAGGCAGGTATGTCACAGTCAAGCCTCGTAAATGGACGCAATAACACGCGTTGTCTCTGTCGACAGACGTTCACTTTACGAGCTGACACCCATGAGCTACTTTTCCGGTTCGATGTCCACGCTCCCCCGCCTGTCGACGACGAGTCTGTGAGTTCGACTGGGCCAACGCTGCAGCAGCTGTGCGTAACCTGCAGTCGGCGTGGGTGTGGCCCACTATCTCACGAGTTAGGCAGTCAGTTAAAAGGGGGCACTTGCAAAAACCTCAGTGAAATGTCCAAATTGCTGGTAAGAGAAACATTCAACGCCGTGGGACGATGCCATATCTAGCCTCCAACTGGCACACAGGAAGTGTAACGGACGGACGGCTGGCAGGAGGCTTCGCTGAGGCTGGAGTAGGTGTGGAAGGGACAGCAGGCACCTTGCCCGGCATTTCTGCCAGGGGTTTGACAGGCTAGATGGATCTGGACGCGCCTTTCCCTTCCGCTTTCTTCTGAAGGTGACAGTAGCCAAGGTGCCATTAGTGGTCGGGCCTAGACGCCGTTAACACTTACACCATCCTCAACGATGCGTAAAACCAGCTCCCAGACAATCGTCTGCCAGGCAAGACACAGGCGTTGAACATAACAGGCCAGGAGCAGCAGCAGAAGGTGTTAAAACAGGAGGCTGACAAAAGACACGAGCGGGCACACTCTGCTACGGCAAACAACTTTGATGCAGCAGAACGCCTATGTGAAGGCGACATCCAAGGCATGTGACAGCGTAGGAAGCCGGATGGTGGGTTGAGTGGGGCCTGAGTGGGTGAGATGGAGTCGTCCGTCGTGGGGTCTCAGTAGAGAAGCGGGCTGGGTGCGGTACCCATGGATGCTTCCTGGTAATAAAGTGGGTTTATGTAACACAAACTTGGCCGGTTGCTAGATACGTGGTGGAATTGACATCCTAAGAGGTGACACACTCCAAACCGAAAGCGGAAGTCCGTAAAAGCGGCCTCCACATGAATAAGTGGAGCCAAGTGTCCATGAGTATGTTGGGCCAGTGCCCATGTGAATCTGGTGCCCTCTGCTCATGTGAATGTGAAGCACCAAGTAACTATGTCTACGTGGAATCCATTGTCCATTTTGTGTGTGGAACCCAGTTTCCGTGTGCATGTGGAGTCCAGTGTCGGGGCCCAGTAACTATGTGTATGTAGGACCCAGCGTCCATGTGTATATGGGGTCCAGTGTTCATGTGTTTCTGAAGTGTCAGCAGATCAAGTTATATATACCTGAGATGTGTAGATGACGGGGTGGGTGAAGGGTATAATTATTGGAGTGCATTAAGGAGTGTTGACGGGGTGTTTGAATAGCACAGCTGATGGGGTGAATGAAAGGTGCAGTTGACGTGGCGTGTGAAAGGTACAGTTGACGGGGTGAATGAAGGGTACAGCTCACGAGATGAGTGAAGGGTACAGTTGACGGGAAGAAGATGGGTGAAGAGCTCAGCTGACAGGGTAGGCAAAGGGGTAAGGTTGGGTGAAGTGCACAGTTGTCTGGGTGGGCGAAAGGTGTAGTTGATGGGGTGACAGAAGGCTACAGTTGACGGAGTGGGTGGAAAGCGCAGTTGACGGGGTGGATGAAAGGTGCAACCCATTTGGTATAGGGTAATGATGAGACGGTTGAAGGGTGCACTTGACGGCGGTGGGTGAGGGGTAGAGATGACGAAGTGGGTGAGGAACACGGGTTAGTTGAGGGGTATAGTTGACGGGGTGGGTCAGGGGTATACTTAATGGTGGAGTGAGAGATATTGTTAACGGGGTGGGTCAGTGGTTACAGCTGACTGGTGTGGATGAGGAGTATAGTTGACGAGGTAGGTAATGGCTGATTGAGAGGTACAGTTGATACAGTTGATGGAGTGGGTGATGGATACAGTTGATGGGTTGGGTGAAAAGTATAATTGATGACTTGGATGAAGGGTACAATTGACTGGGTGGCTGAGGATCACAGTTGACGGGATTAGTGAAGACTGCAATTGACTGGGTTGATAAAGGGTACAGTTGATATCTAGATGTAAGGGTACAGTTGATAGGGTACCTGAGGGGTGCAAATGAGGGTATGCGTGAAGGGGTACACTTGACGGGGTGGATTAGGCATACAGTTGATAGATTGAGTAAAGGGCACATTTGAAGGGGTAGGTGAATGCATACAGTTGACAAGGCAAGCGACGGGTATAGAGTAAGGTGTGGGTATAAGGTTACAGTTGACAGGGTGGGGAAAGGGGTAAATTTGACGGGGTGAGTCAAACGACCAGCTGGTGGTTGGGTTGAAATATCCAGTTGATGGGGGAGAAGTAAGGTTTGAAGTTGCTGGGGTAGTATGAAAGTCTGCGATTGACGCGGTGGGGTAAGTGGACACAAGAGGAGGAGGAGGAGGAGGGCAGGCCAGGAACAAAAACTGGGAGTTGAGTGAGGTCAGGCCAGGTCATAAAATGGAGGAAGGTAGGAGAAGGGGTGTGGACCGTTGCTTTTTTTGTTGGGTTTCGGTTCGTGTCGCTTCACTTATGCCGGTTAGTCTCCTCCTGTCTATGCTTCAACCTCAAGAATGCTTTTAGGTTAATACGTATTCAACTGTTTCCTTCGTTCTCTTCCTCGCCTCTGCGTTTCCATCACTGTCTCTGAGTGTATCTTTCTATCTTTCGTATTTCTTTGTCTCTGTCTTTGTCTCAGTTTCTCTCAGTTTTTTCATTTTTATTTCTATTTTTAAGGAAGTTCTTTCTCCCTTTCATTCGTACACTTCCCTTACCTATCACTCATCCAGCTCTGCGCTTTTTGTTCTGGACTCTCTTCTTGTATCGAAGTACCTGCTAACGTCGTCAGGGTCTCTTGGAGATTCGCATCTAATTGTGCTCATCTTTAACCTTCTTGGGTAAGCAAAGGCCATCCCTCTTCGTGATTTATTTCATCTAATTCTGGCGCCATCTTTGTTTCATTCCATGTCTGTTACTTCTGGCAGCTAACTGTGGCTCTTCAGGTATGACGGGACCGTTGTTTATTCCAGCTTAGGGCGAATGCACGTCATGTACGTCTGTCGAAATGGTCTTGCAGTCCATGGACTTTAGGCAGTACTGACATTGACTGAAATAAAGTTTGCTTCTCTCACAGTCTCTACATGATGTTTTCTGGTGACAGGTTGGGCATGATGTCACCTCCGAAGTCACCTTTACAGTAAGACTTAAAATCTATTTCCACCTATATGGTATTCACCTTCCTGTCCCTCCTTCACGACTTGACATTTTCCAAGGTTAGATTACATAAGCCAATTGATCGACTACTTCTGCATCTTGTATGGATCCCTTTGCAACACTTGGCAGTCCATTTGCTTCTCTTCGGGCATGAATCCGCCGACTGTTCTTTGGCGAATCGTTTGCCTAGACCAGAAATAGTGAAGGCCCCATCAATGAGCCATGAGGGACCACCGAGTTGTCACCTTCGCACAGCTTATGAAGGCTTCGTAGACATGCGTTCCCTGTTCCCTCGCAGCTAGGCAGTAGTAGTTAGTTTATCTGACTAGCCCTCCTCTGACCCCTGCCTGAGATGTGTCGCTTCATCATCAGTCTTTTGGCAATTCACATCCTTTGCAGGATGTGGCATAACGAGAGGTACGTAGAGCGTGTGCGGACCAGGTGTGCGTTCTGTAAATTACATGTAGCATTTTATGACTGGAGAAAGCATTTGATAGGGTTCGTAGTACAGTCTTGTTACGAATGTATAGAGTGAGTGGAATGAGACTTGATTAACCAGGAGAGTAAGGTGACCGCGTCAGTAAGAAGGAAGGGTAAGAAACCCCTCGACGACTTCGCCTCTCTCAAGGTAACAAAATCAGGTTAATTTATGCTCTGGGAAACACATTTACAATTTTTGACTTTTAGAGTTACCAAATTTATATAAACCAACATTTCGATTCACGCAAATAAATTAGATAATCTTACCAGTTATTTTCAATTATTATACGAGTTATTATATACGTAATAACTTTTTATCATAATTTTCGACGCTGAGGCAAGCCCTTTCTGTCTATCTGACATCACAAACACGTAAACACAGAGAGTATCATTCACTCTATGTTCTGTGTTATACGACACAGAACCTACATTCTTTTTTGGTAAACGGTGTTATAAAGTTCCCCTTAATACGTAACACGTTAAGTAACGTTTGGTAACGAATATGCTTCATCTATCTCCTGTTGCCACCTACGGTATCGCCCTGACCCTGATGTATCATCGGCAGATTTCTTTATAACAATCCTCCATGTTCTCTGATAGGGACACGAGCCAAGCAGTGCATTTTCCAAAGCCCCACAGTGCATTTTTCTAATGTATATGCCACACAAATTTACATGTCTAACTGAGCACTTACAAAGGCAAACTTTCTCGAGCCGCCTCTCACACTAGTCATAAAATGTATGTAAATTTATATATGCAAATCACACGAGCAGGGATGACTGGTAGTCATTACCTCTGGGTAAGTTTACAAAACCCCGGCTGTTCATCGTCGGCGGAACAAGACCACAGGAAGATGATTGCGTCTATGATTACGTCACTCGATGATGGACAGAGACCTCTGGTACGCCAGAGTGCACAACCCACCTCGCTAGTTTCATCTGCTCTTCGTTAAGGCCTGCCTGACAGGAGGAGCTTCCCTGTTCTTCAGTGTGTGTATAGGTAACAGGGGGTTTACATGTAGTGCCCCTGTTCTTAAGTGTAAGTTGAAGGAGACTTGCATGTAGTATCCCTGTTCTTCAGTATCAGTATAAGGAGGTTTACACGTACCGCGTTGCAACTGCTTTGTCATTTCGCGTGTTTACACTCGACCTGCGCGGTCCACGGTTGATCACTTTGAATACAAATGAATTCTAACAGCAGCAGGTCATTAGGACCTAACGAGACTTTTTATGGCAGCGGCAGATGACAGAAACTCTTGGGTTAGTGTGGCAGGAGTGGAAAGACATTCAGATTTTTGAAAGAGGAAGACCTGTGAAGTTTTCGTATAGCTAAGGAAGCGTAAATAATGTCAGTCGTGGATATGAAGCAAACTTTTTATCAAGTCTATGTTTAAACGCATCTATGGCACTACTGTCAATTACTCCGATTGGTAAATCGTTCCATAAGTTAACAATATTGTTGAAGCAAAGGTACTTCGCCTCATTCGAGTTAAGACTTCTGCCCACGAGTTTATATCCGTTACTGTGAGTAAAATCAGACGAATGCACTTTAGCTTAAGATTATGGAGGTCTTTAATGTTTTTCAGTACCTGTATTAGATCAACTCTTAACCTCCTCCTCTGTAAGGTAAACAAATCTGATTCGTTTAGTCAGCGCTCACAGCATTTGTTTCACAGGCCGGGAGTCAGCTCTGTTGCTCGACGCTGTAGCTCTGTTGAGATGGTGACTTTAGTGGGTAAAAGCATTCCGATCTCTCTCTCTCTCTCTCAGACCGGGAGGCTACTGTGCTGAACCATCATATCACTTCTTGCCAACCGGTACAACGATACACGTACCACTAGAGATGCGCCAGACCCCCGCCTGTCCAGACGGTAGGTACGTGATGTTAATCTTACAAGCTCCAGTCGTTAGTACAAGAAAATATGAATGCTTGTTTATGTTAGGGATTGTTGGATTGCATATTGACGAGACTGTACTCCCAATGATACAGCCTTACCAGAGGTGACTTTTCAATCGCTCTGTAACCTCGGGCAGATGGAGTCCGGTAACACCACTCTCTCTCTCTCTCTCCCTACACATGTTAGACTGACTTGTTTCCATAGGTAGCGAGTATAGTGCAGGGCCAGCAGGGAGATCTTCTTCACTTACCTGTATAGTTCCATATCTCCACTGTCCTCTTTAGTGAGAGAAGAGCGCCACATGGTCAGACATCGTCTGAGGAACGTCTGTCTCATTTCAGCTCTTGACTATCTAACGCAGCATATGGTATGAATTTACATACCTGCGACTGCTGAAAGGTGACTGGAACGATTTTTCTGAAATATGAGACACAAGATATAGACGGCAGAGATGCCCAGTTGTGTCTAAGCCTCTATCGTGACCAGTTGTTTGCTCCCCTGAAGGGAGAACAGTGTGTCTGCTAGAGTTGGCTGGTATATTGGGCCGTCATGACTTCCACGGTGACAAGCAACAGCTATATCTACAGGAGGGGCCAGCGAAGAAACGAACTGATCTCCAGGTTGATATGATATTTCAAGAGAAGATCTTGAAGGTGATCCAACATTGACATTTGGTCTAAAAGAGCAGAACCAAAATGCTGGTAGGGGACTCTACTTAGGATATCTCCTTTCCTAACTTCCCCTCTCTATTACACACACACAGACACACACACACATACACACACACACACACACACACACACACACACATACAAACACAGACAGACAGACAGACAGAGAGAGACTGGCAGACAGACAGACAGACAGACACACAGACAGACAGACACACAGACAGACAGATATATAGACAGACAGACAGACAAACACACATACACACACACACACACACACTAGAATGATCTTCCTACATGCACGGTGTCAGCCCTTGTCGCTGCCACCTCTCTCAACCACCGGTGCCGAACTGAGTGTCACTCACTCACTCCCGGGTTCCTCTGGGTTCTCCAGAAGCCGCAGAAACGAGAAGCGGAGCATTTTGGCGAAACAGTTCTCGGATCTTTGAGAGACACTAACTTTTTCTAATCCTTTTCTCTTGTCCTTTTTTATAACCATCTGAAGATCTTTCACGAGAAAAAGACTTTAGTATTCAACAGGTTAATGGTAGAAATTCCAAAAGGGTGGCTCTCAAAGGAGAGGTGAACGCTGTAAGGTCTCTCAGCGAGGCGTATGTATGAAGGTGGGTCAGTTCGGAGTCATTACCTGAAGCATTTGAGTCAATCAAGTGTGGGTATCCTATTGTCAGGGTTTATACCCGGGGTCTGTCTGTTACCAAGGGTTCGGTGAAGAGACTCAGCAGTTACTTTGGCCCGGCTGTGATGCTTTCCGTTTCAAGACAATTAAGACGACAGGGCGAAGATGAGAGTAATAATCTGATGGGCAATCTCCTTACAAGAAGTAGTGAGGCATAGGGGAGGGAAGGGGCGGATTGTGCCGTAAATGCACAAAGACATACGACTGGTGAAAACTCGAGACAAGCGGTTGGCCACACACAATCTGTTAGGTGCATTTGCCCGTATCGTGATTGATGTAGTTAGACAAACTAAAGCAAGTTCTTCCAGGTGTTCATCCTGCGTTCGGGGCTGGTCGATAAAAATGTAAGTCTGCAGTAGGCTAGGGTGTGTCTGTGTGCATACTAACACAGGAGTAAAGAAATGGTACACCCGTACAAGGTTAAGAGCCGGGGCAACACGGGTGTAAAACTTCCTCTCCTTACAGTATACATAGGGAACTACACAGACACACACACACACACACACACACATACATACACAGACTAACACAAAAATGCAATTACACAGATTTCCATCATCTGTTGTTGCTCACGTCGTTACCAATATACAAGACCACCTGAGATCGTACTCTGACCTCCCTCTCTCTCATCACTGACAGTTGACTGGGACAATCCACTCCAGACAATTCACCACCACAGGAAACACCACCGGACAGATCGAGACGAGAAAATTTGCAGTCGCACAGCGATATCCAGAGAGAGAGATTCCGTACCCTGAACACTGACTGGCCAGGGGTCGATACGCCATCCGATTACTGGTTGTGGGAGCAA
>JAYMFT010319799.1:0-10016 GCA_038088735.1 Panulirus argus | reverse complement strand
TGAGGATTTTCCCTCAAAGGCTCAGTCCTCTGTTCTTAACGCTACCTCGCTAACGCGGGAAAAGGCGAATGTGTATGTATGATATATATATTTATTATATATATATATTATATATATATATTATATATATATATACATGCTGGTAGCCACTAGGAATATGATACAAGAAGATACAAGCGCTTTCGTGAATAATTCATATCTTCAGGAATACATATATTGCCTTAGAATTTCTGTATTCCTGAAGATGTGAATCATCCACAAAAGCACCCAAATTTTCGCTACTGATTTTCCTCGCGACCTGCCGCCACGTGCACCTGAAACCTCGGCTTATTCCAGCAACCACGATACAACACTGTCTGGTACAATTTCCGAAAGAAAAAATGAAATCCCATTAACGTGCAAAAATTACGAATAAAGAAAGAAAAAGACAAAAAGAAAACAGAAAAGCAGGCTGACTGACGGTCAGCTTCTGCTCTGCTATGACCCTGAACTTTGACCTCCAATAGTTCAAGCCTCCGCAAGGTGACCTTTACATCCCAGGAGCGATGGGGTCGGGGAAGGGGGATTATATTCCAAATTCTATAGTTAAGCCCTAAAGAACACATCCATACTGCTACTACTACTACTAATGATAATAATAATAATAATAATCATAAAAATACTTTATTTAGTCAATATGTATTATATACTACAAATTGAAACTCTTTTTGGATCCAGAGCCATTTTATAATACGCATTCAGTTTCATACACAAGATAAAAGAAAATAATAATGTAAAAGTACAGTAGCTAAAATTATACATATACATCAAAAGACAACGTATTTGGTTCAGCGTCATTATCATACACACAACAACATTAATACTGTCACAAACAATGAACAGTCATCTTTTTGAGTTTACATGATTGAAGAACTTAATGAGGACATACAGTGTGCTTCCGGTGCTCGCTTGCTTGCAGTGCTTTCAGTGTTTACAGTGCTCGTTTCTTTGCAGTGTTTGAAGTGCCTGTACTGCTAACATTGTTGCGTGGTTGTTGGAAATTGTTGGCGAGAGGATAAATACAAGGACAGACTGGGTGATTCCGCTTCTGAGGGCGGAATCATAACAAATCTTATGTGTGGTATAAAAGAAAAACAGATGTATTCTACAGTACCCAGTATCATAAAAAGTGTGAAAATAAACAGAAAATTATGCTTAATATGATAACCTCTTATAATCACTAACACAGCTATGAAAACGTGGCATATGTAATACCAAGAGTTTAATAGATATATCACAGTCGAAGTTTAGATTCAGTCTAACTGATCCTAATCATGACTGAAGTAAACATTTCCATCACAATAACCACAAGTATTATTAATTCCAGTCCTGACTAATCTCTCAAAAGAACCACAGCTGCAGCCAATGAAAGAGTAGATCCTATACCTTAATTTCAAAGCCCACCCCACACGCAACATACCCAGCTGGGATGTTCACCTCACCCTCAACATTTCCTTGCAAAGGATGCAGCTATCACCATCGTCTCAAAATTCTCTTCGAATAGACGTGGCTAAAAATGTCTATTTTACCCATCATGTTCCCTGCATTTGGAACGGAACCAGCGAAAGTGTGACAAAGTCTTTCACTTTACGACTGAGTGACCCAGACTTCTGCACATCTCAAAACGAAGAGACCTCTTCCCCATTCTTGAGGGAAGGCACACGTACACGGAGTTTCAGGACAGTGGATTTGTGTTTCGGCACTAACTGACTTTCTTCTGATTTCTATGTCAGAGCTGAAGTAAGGGCAGGAAGCCCTTAATTACTTAACTTCCCATGACAACGAAACCTCAAGCCTCAAAACCTCTTCCCTCGTTGTATCACCCTTCCGCTAAACCCCATCCTCCATCCGCGAGGAAAAGCGTATGTATATGTCCATGACTGATGGCCAATGGCGTGCCATGGCAACTGAACGAGGCTGGGCCAACAATCGTCTTCCCATTTGTTTGGCTCAACCCGACGCCCGAGAGTTATGTGCCTTCCGTGCGAAGGAGAAACCCAGGCGGCCTTTGGGGTTTCCAAACGAACTGGTGAAGTTGGCTCAAACGTTTACACTAATCATTATTTTCTTTTTTTTTTTTGTCCTTTGAGTTCACAGTGACCTATGACCTTTACAACCTCGCTGTCAGTATCACACAATGCTCCATTCTCACACATGGAAGCTCAGAATATGAAATACTGTTACATCTGGTCTTTCCAGCTCTCTAGCTACCATGCGGAACATACAGCGTCCAGAGCGAGAACCACGACTGCTATAAATATCGCCTAACCTTTCGGTCGCTCAGATAAATCATCAGTGCGGTAACGTGTTACCCAAACGAAGAAGGGAGGAACAATGAGAAGGCGAGTGTCTATTCACCTACGAGTATCTAAGATGATATTCTGCTACGAGGGAAGACAAGAACGTAGTCCACATTACAGAGGAAATGCCCATCTACTTAAGACAGAGATTTTACCATTGGGTACGGAGGGCGCGGAGTACATACCCACGACGAGATGTTGACAGAGGGCAAGCATTGCATGTGGCGCTCACAGCTCGTCTTGCCCATTACATAATTGTCTATCCTGGATTCATCTGCAACTGACTGCAACCATATGTCATGTTTTCATTTATATGTTTCCGTAGCTGTTCCATGCATGTTTCATATTTCTCCTGTTCGCATAATGAAGTCTTTCAGTCTTTTCTCTTGGGCTCTCGCATGTCTTTTGTATTTATTTTCGTATACTACTTGGTATTTTGCAGGCTTGATAGCTCTACCTATACTCTGACGAGAGATTTTTAGTCTCATAACATTGTTCGTTATCCCTTCAATCTCTTGCCAACCGTAGATCAGCAAGTATCTTTCTCCTCTTTTCAGGCTGGAAATTAGATTTTTTCAGCCTTTTAAGATGGTTCATGAGTTTCATTTCTTGTGAGATTTCAAATTATCTGTAACCTGTTTGCTTCCGTTTGTTTGACTGGTGACCATATGACACTGCATAATTCAATACTACTTATCAAACAAAGAACATTGTCACTAACAAATATCTGTCTCTTAGAGTGAACGTTCTCATTACCATACCACCCATCACCTGGTTCCATAGCGTTATCGTCTCAATATGATCTATGAATTCTATGCTCTCGTTTAAGGTTACTATCTATCACTTACCCTGATGGGCCTAAGTGTGAAACCATTAAAGTGTTAATAAATGTTCCATAACATATTTTCTCAAATCTCTTTATCTTTGAATTGCACCGCTTGCCATTTCTTGACTGTACCAAAGTTTCTCTCTATCTCTTTTTGTCTATCTGATTCCCTCATTATATTTTTTCTTACTCCGTAGGATTCTACGCTCTAAACCTCGCCCGCCCACTTCTTCACTTCTCCTCCTACCCCATGGTCCCAAACCTCTCCCCCACTCTCACAAGTCCCAGATTCCTTCCACCCCTCTCCCTGGCCTCAGTCCTCTACTCAGCCCCCAGATCTCTCCCGAGCCCCGAACCTTTCCCACCCTATCCCTTGCCAGAACAGATTCCCTCCCTGGGGGCGAAGCGCAGCTCCCGGCAAGCCCCACTCGTCACTTATGCATGAGCGACGGACAGTCACCATCAAATCCCACTGTAAATCTTGCAATTTCTTCACATTTTGCGAAGTACTGGAACTCTCTCTCTCTCTCTCTCTCCCTCTCTTTCTGCACTATGCACAGCCATAACTCAACGCAAAATTTACTCGTAAACAGGAAGGTACCCTCTACGTGATAAGTGTTACGCGTTTTCACTGCTTCATGGCATAATCACATCGAAGGTATCGTAAGTACGTAGGTAGGTATGGATCCCTACTCAAAATGTGTGTGTTTTTTTGTCATTATCTGCTTGTACTCACTGTAAAAAAAAAAAGTGTCTTCCCGTGTGGGTCCGATGAATTTCGAAATGATCAATACGACTCATGTTGTCTCGGTAAGGCTAGTAAGCCTGAAAGTGAGACGGATTTCCCAATGATCCTTGCAGCCACATTTTTTCTTATCGAAATATGAAATCAAAATAACATTGTCACATATGACAGGAAATGTCCCTTAGTAGCGTTACACGACTATATCATGAAAGAAGGGCTGCCAGTGTGAGGTCAGACCAATGGGCGTTTCTCAAAATCCTTTTATTGTTTCACACTACGAGTAGTGAGGTACTTTTTATGTCCTGGGTACAGTACGGGGATGGAGTTCTACATTCGTGGGGTACCCCACGTTCTTCGTGCCCTCTCTGAGAGCCTTTAAGCTTTATTTGTACTAGCAGCATATACAGTTTCATCACTAACTTTACACCCTTCATCCACTACTGTGAAACTCTAATTCTTTACGTCTTTCCTGAAAAGTTTCTTAAGTTTCCCGCAATGGCCTTTAGTTGTTCTGTCTTCTCAACGCTGGAAGAACTGTTCACTTTCGATATCGTTATACTAGTGTGTGTGTGTGTGTGTGTGATTACTATATGTGTGTTACGGGGAGAAAGTTTTACACTCGTGTTACCCCGTCTCTTATGCTTGTATATGTGCCATGTCTTTACTCCTTTGTATGCACACACACACACACACACACCCTAACGTATGACAGGTACCCATTTCATCCACCAGGATGAACAGCTAGGTGGATTGTGTACCGGCTGCCGCGAACATGATTCGAACCTATGCGGGTTTGATCCAAGGAGGCAGATGCAAGTGTGTGTGTGTGTGAGAGAGAGAGAGAGAGATTAATACCTGTGATTACTATTTGTATGTTTCGGGGAGCGAGTTTTACGCCCGCGTTGCCCAATCTCTTAACCTTATATATATAGGTTCTATTTTTTACTCCTATGTGTGTATACACATACACGCACGCACACCAGCCTATGCGAGGTACCCATTCATCGACCAGCCTCGAGGGTTGAAGGGGGGATGAACACCTGGATTGGATGTGGGTCGGCTACCACACCCAGGATTCACATCCATGCAGGTGTGTGTGTGTGCGTGTGTGTGAACATGTCTTAGTTTACTACAACGTTACCTTATCAGTAAATGATGGAGTATGGTATGCTAGACAACGAGGCGATACCAAAGAATTTATGTCTTGCAAAAAATTTTTAAGTTGGAAAAAACAGAAAAAAAGAGTTTGGTGGAGAACATATTTGTGTTGGAGAAGATGTCTGTGGTGAAGCATACAAGTTTTTTCTTTGATGGGAATGCCACAGGTAAAGAATGTATACCTGATATAGATTATTCGGACTGCAAAAACTGTTGGAGTGTGTGAATACTGAAGGAAATGGCTGCTGGAGAAATGTTTATGGCGAAAGTCTAACTGTTGGAGATCAGTGTTGTGGTAAATGTTACAGATAATACTAATATTAACAAAGAAAACGGAAAATGGTGAGAAAGAAATACTGGAGAAGCTTTTTCTGTTTACTTTTAAAGGTGATGAGGGAAATCATTTCTTCGTTCGGAAAGTTGTCATCAATGGAAAAAAGAAAAAAATTAAGAAGCACAAGTGACGGGGGAAAACTGCAAGTGTTGAAGATAAACGGAGCAGTCAGTCAGTCAGTCTCCCTCCTTCCTTTCTCCATCACTTTAGATGATTTCTTCCTCGTTCATGGGAGGTGAGAGATAATTTTTCCTCCTGATATAGTTTTATGTAACAACTATTTTCCTTAAGGAAAATAGAAAAAAAAATTACATTTTCTGATACGAGTCATGCGTTATCTTTCTAGCTTATCCGGGCAATTAAAAATGCAAAGGAACTTTCTAATTTCAGACCCAACTTTCAATTTGTAGCCGAGGAAACGGACGTGGCCTGACGTCAGCAGTTTTCCTCGGCGTGGATTGGCCGTAGGTGATGACGTCAAGGCAAACACTAGCTGAATGTGACATTACGTCACCATTTCCCGCCTCTGCTATTGGCTGAACTCGTCAATGCAACTAGAACTTGGTCTCTTACATTTGGTTTTCTTTTTTTCCTTTTCTCTTTCCTATTTCTTT
This sequence comes from Panulirus argus, assembly GCA_038088735.1. NCBI lineage: Eukaryota > Metazoa > Arthropoda > Malacostraca > Decapoda > Palinuridae > Panulirus > Panulirus argus. The sequence goes on along the minus strand of JAYMFT010319799.1, from coordinate 4,000 downwards.
TTTTTCGTTCGGTTGCTTTCGAGCATAAGTGACAAGTGATACTTTAACTCACTGTAGAGTTGAGGCAAAACTCTGCGTCCGGTTTAAGTGGACAACCGTCTAAAGTGTTTGGAAGAGCTGTTGCAGGCATCGGGGTGGCTCTTGAGGACCGAGGTCTGGCATTCTGACCAAACAACCCAGGCTACTGCAACAACGGTAAACACTTCTCCTGAATATGAAGCGATGTCTCGTCCTGCCTTTCGTGTACATAAGAAGCGAGGACGCTGCAAGAGGCCTATTGGACCATGCTTGGCAGGTCCTGAGTCTGTCCACCCTACAACCAACCGAGTGATCCCTTATATAAGCACATCTAACCTTCGTTTAAAGCTACCTAAAGACCTAGCTTCCACTACCGTACCTGGCAACTTATTCCATAAATCTTCTACCTATACCCAAACCAATATTTACCCACGTCCGACCTAAATCTATTTTTTTCTAATTCAAATCCATTATTTCTTATTCTCTCTCATGGCGCCATTCTAAGAACTTTATTCATGTTACCATTTAAAAACTTCAGTCATATCCCCTCTTGCCCTAATCCTCTTAAGCGAGTGTAAATTCTTTTCTTCAACCCTTTTCTATGCATTACACTCTCATTTTACTCCTTGATCTCCTCCTCCTCCTCATTACCATCATCACAATCATCATCCAACCTCAACCTTCTCTCTCATGTAAATACGTAACAATAACAGGAACCTTTATGCGCGTCTGGTGTGAAAAACGGCGATTCTTTCGACGGACGTTGTGTCATCGTTGTGATGACGGCACAATTACAGGTAACGCAGTGCGATGATTGACTGAACATTTCCCTGTGTAGCGAACATGATGGTTTTATAGGCCACCATTAACCCCCTAAGCACGGTGAAATTCAAGTGAATACACTGCACTTACAGTATCCATATAGCCAACTCATGGTGTACATAAAGCACTGCTGTGAAGCACTTCCAGCAATTGAATCACATTTACAATAAGAGGAGGGCATGATTACCGCCCTTCGTCAGCCATCCTCACTCCTCTACTGACTTCAGTCTTACGTTACTTCAATCCCTTCTACTTCTCCTCTTCCTCCTCCACCTCCTCCTTCTCATCGCACTCACCCTTCCCTCCTCCTCCCTCACTTCCTCCTTATATCAACAATAAAATATCTTCCATGATCTGAGCTAAACATCCAGCCAATGATGTTTAGAAATATAAGCCCGAGCGACACCATCCTCATTACCGGCCTTCACCCAGGCCTTTTAGGGAGACTCTTCCATTACGGCTGTAAACCGAGGCCCCTCCACAGCGAGGCTCCACCTTCAGGTTACTCACCGTAGTTCGTCAGAGACGTTTCTAGAGGCGTATTGCCCTTGCTTACCATGGACTCCCGGCTACCACCCCTTCCTCCACCTCATAGCATATGGGAAGAGAAGAAAGATAAAAGGAAAAGATGCTGAGAGGGTGTCCGTTCCCTGAGCTGCTTCTGACATCATGAAATTACTAGGGCACGACTGAAGAGGGAAAAGTTAATATCTCTAACGAATCTTAATTTCTCATCGAGCCAAAGCGGGACTAACAAGGCGTGAGTCTACGCGCTGCCCTAATGCTGTCCTCTACTTTACAGTAAAGTTTTAACGTCAACTGACTAAACTAGCTGGGAGGTTTTTACCCAGTCTGTCTCATGCAAATGTTCTAATTTGCATTCATTCTACTTGCTCTGATGTTTGATTCGGTTTGCGTGCTCTGCAAAAGTAGGATATTAATAAAGAATGACAACGTCAGAGCCTACCAAACACACGGTCATTAAGGTTACACATCTCCTTAGCAAATGTGAAGGAACGTCACACTGTCCACAGATTTCTAAGTAACTGGCGTTAGTTTAGGAACCAGGCATCTTGAAAATTTATGACTGAAAAAAAAAGTTCCTAAGGATGACATAACTGGCCTCACAGGGCAATCATCTTTATACATCATGGATAAACCACACACAGTTCCAGGTATGGAGCAGACGTATACAGTTGGGACTATGTGACCTCATCTAACACATCACCTGCTTTAAGCTGTCCAAGACGCCACTCACAGATCTAGGCCTAATCTTGCCGTCGGTAGCTCTTGTAGAATCAAAGATGTTTTAACTGACGACTTGCAGGCATCTGTAGTCTACAAATACCAGCGCTATTGCTCTAATGCAGTGTATACCGGCAAATCTAAACTCCAGTCAAAGCTATGCATCTCTGAGCATAAATATATATCGATTAGGAATAACAGGCACTTTTGTAAACCATCGTACAGCGCCATTTGTACGCATGCGCAGCACAGTGCCAACCACGCCAGACAACCGAATTTATTTTCAGTTATCACCACTCGCTCCTCCATTGCGGAGCTCTAAACAATGCAGTCTCTCTTAACCATTAAGGAAAACTCGGTTAAACTAGAAAAAGAAACATTCTAAACTTTTTTTTTTTTTTAATCAAGATGTCTTACTTTGTTAGATCAGATGCAAAACGAGTTTTTTTTTATGCCGTGTCGGGATTTTATCATTGTGTCTATGTTCACTTGCACCAATTAGCGTTTAGTTCTTACGTGAGATTCCTTTATGGATTTCTACGCTCTAGCATTGTATCTTATCGTGACTTTTAATATCTATTTCTTATTCATTTCATGTGCATGACCGTTCTTCCGCTTCGTATGATATTGTCGTGTAGTTTACCTAATTATGGGGAATATTGTACCGAAACTGTCGCGAATGAATAACGATGTTTTACCGAGTTAGTTTTACTTCTCGTTATGCACACACACACACACACACACACACATATATAAAATGGTTTGGACATATGGAGAGAATGAGTAAAGAAGGTTGACAAAGAGGATATATGTGTTAGAAGTGGAGGGAACAAAGAGAAGCAGGAGACCAAATTGGAGGCGGAAGGATGGAGTAAAAAAGGTTTTGAGCGATCGGGGCCTGAATATGCAGGAGGGTGAAAGGCGTGCACGGAATAGAGTGAATTGGAACGATGTGGTATACTGGGGTCGACGTGCTGTCAATGAACTGAACCAGGGCATGTGAAACGTCTGGGGTAAACCATGGAAAGGTCTGTGGGGCCTGGATGTAGAGAGGGAGCTGCGGTTTCGGCGCATTACACATGATAGCTAGAGACTGAGTGTCAGCAAATGTGGCCTTTTTTCCTCTGTTTCCTGGCGCTACCTCGCTGACGCAGGGGGTGGCGATGCTGTTTCTTGTGAGGCGACTTGGCGCCAGGAATGGATGAAGGCGAGTAAGTATGAATATGTACATATGTATATATGTATATGCATGTGTATGTACAAGTATGTATATATGGATACGTTGATATGTATATGTATGTATTGTGCATATATGTGCGTGTATGTTTAAATGTGTGCATATGAGTGGATGGGTCTTTCTTCGTCTGTTTCCTGGCGCTACCTCGCTGACGCGGGAAATGGAGATCAAAAATAAATAAATAAATAAATAAATAAATAAATATATATATATATATAGTTGCTATCATGTGGGGAGGGAAACACATTGTTCGCCTTGTTTCTTATTTTTTCATCTTTCCTTCCAACAGCAAGAGGCTCTTTAATTCCTATGCCGATCGTTCAGGCATTTGTCAACCATGTACCTCGTCTTAGTAATCCAAGAAAATGCCTCTTTCAGTCCATTTGAATTTATGATTTTTTTTTTTTTTTGGGGGGGTGGAGGGGGGGGGGCCAGTGTTGATATTTTTTTCTTTTTGCTGGCTGGTTGATTGCGAATTTTGGTTATTTTGTTAGAGAGAGAGAGAGAGAGAGAGAGGGAGAGGGAGACACAGAGAGAGAGATGTCATTAGATTCACAGATTAGCGTGGCAAGAGATTACGAAAGGCCCTTAGAGATAATTCAGAGTTGTTTTGTGGGAGTATTTTTTTTTTAGGTCCTTTGATCTCTCTCTCTCTCTCTCTCTCTCTCTCTCTCTCTC
>JAYMFT010319788.1:0-10016 GCA_038088735.1 Panulirus argus | reverse complement strand
AAATATATATATATATATATATATATATATATATATATATATATATATATATGCTACACAAAAAATATTCTTATCAATACTTTTACAAAAATACCTTTTCAAACGTACACACATATGAACACATGTATATACGCAAAAAATAGTCACACAGATCATAAGTAGACAAATACACATGAGCATAGAATGACACGCATAGTCGTATGCACAGTAACTCACAAACACACACAATGGTTATGGCAACAAAAAAGACGAGTGCAAAGTTCTCTCCCTGTAACACAGAAATGCTAATCACACACACACACACACAAACATACATAGGCACACCTCTGCCCGGAAGGCAACATGGTTGCTCCAGATTATTAGCCGAAGGGAACTAACTAAATCCCCAATTATAGCGAACAGACAAAGGAGGAATTACTATGGCTGAGAATATACAGAATTCTTACTCTAACTACCACTTGCCTCTCGTTATGCCCAGACCTGTAGTCCTGCCGCAGATACCACAGAAATATACCTAAGTATTCCTATAGAGTAATGCAGACTACATCAAGGTTAGGACTAAAAGTCATGCCAGAATAATGATAGGAAAAAGTGCTTTTAATCTTTTATCTATAATGTTGATGGAATTGATAAAAGGACAGATTCTTTTGAGTTTGGAATCCATAGCGTTGCCCTAACTGTCATGAAAACCACGTCATTATGGAGTTAGGACCGACAGTGTTACGAGCATTGTTGTAATGATAAAATTTTTGGTGTCAGAACCCACAGTGTTTCCAGTTGTGTATAATCATAAACCCTCTTAAAGACGCAACACACGTTGTTGTTGCCAGATTTCTTAGAATATCAAACGGTCTCGAAGCCACAATTCATAACGCTGCCAGGACGGTGATAACAACAGAATATTCTGAAGTAAGATTTCTTAGTGTTCCCAGAATTTTCATAAGAATAAAGAGTTTGGAGGTTAAAAGACTGAATTACCTTGAGAATAAACAGCGTGAAAATCATAGCCCATGGTATTGCCTGAACACTCAAAAGACTAAACAGTAGGAAGTTAAAACCCAATAAACCTTTGTCGTTGCCAGACTCGTTATAAGATTAAACTGGTTTGAAGACAGAACCCACAATGTTAAGAGGAAACGTTATTGAAATAAACCTCCAAGTATCATCCCTGAGATCTCTCATGATGATAGACCAAACGCTGCTGTCGAACGGGGAATAAGGAGAAACTCTAAGGTATTACCAACAGCGTAATAACTCTGAGAATAATGTCAGGAGGGGAGGATGAATATCCCTGCTCCTGCCACCCACCGTAACGTACACCACCAACACATCTCATACGGGAATGGCCCGCTGATCGGAGTGCTATACTACACTGTTGGACGGCACTGGAGTATATTGCTTACACCTGTGGTTATCCCGGTGGTGTCTGTCCTAAGGGTCTTTGGACCAGCAGGATCTGTCTCAGGTTTGTCTGTGCTAACGGTGGTTATACCAAACGCATCTATTCCAGCACTGTTTGTATCAGCTGTCGTTATCCCAACTGACTCTGCCTCAACTTTGTCAGCACGAGTGGTGGTATTCGCAGCTGTATCTGTACCAATACTGTAAATAAAGTTATGCATGCAGTGTCTCTCAGAGCTTTATTATCCAAGAAATACCTGTATCAGACATGGTTATCCTGGCAGTGTCTGCCCCAGCAGTGTATGTAGTAATGGTTATCATCCTAGCAGTATCTGTCCCAGCAGTGTCTGTCACAACGGTTATTGTCTTAGCAGTGTCTCTACCAACCATGTTTGTCCTAGCAGTGTTTGTACCAGTGGTGTTTATTCAAACAGTGCTTGCAACAGTCGTGGTTATTCGAGTAGTGTTGAAAGAGACGCGATTAGTGAGTATCATCCCAGCAATTCTACAATGTGTCGCCTCATTATGCAGCCTTGTTTATCCTAACACTACTTGTTCTGATGATGTATCCATGTCATTCCGAGCAACACTCTGGTTCCTGTATGCCAGCAGTGCTACCCTATTCTATAATTGCCTTCATTATTCAGCAGTGCCTTTGCTTCTTTCAGCAGGGCCTGCTTCAGCTGCTACTTTGTCCCTACCCAAGCAAAAATTTGTACCAACACATTGCTATTGTGTGTGTCCAGTCACTGTTTCCGTATCTGTCCCAGCAGTGATGTTGTGTTTATCCCCAATCTACCGCAACCGAATCTGTCTCAGCACTGCAACTTTGTCTGTCGGTGCAGTGCCTGTTACATTAGCGCCATTGTGTCTTGCCCAGCAGTTTTCGTCGCCAGACTCCTTGCAGTGACTCCGTACAAATCCCAGCAGTGCCGTCATGTCTTCTCCATCAGTGACCATGACAGTTGTGACCGTCTACGTTGGCTTCTCTTCCAGCAGTGCCAGTGCCAGCGTTTTACTAGTAAGGCTGTATCCTTCCACACATTGTGCCACATTTCTCGTTGCAGTGCACCCGTGCCAGCAGTGCCACCACACCTGTTCCAGGAATGCCCCTGCCCCTGATCAAGCAGTGTCATCACATCTGCTCCAGCAGTGCAGCCACTAAATCTGTCTCTTCGTGTGCAGTGCGGCCGCATCTTTCCTAGCATGATCACCTTGGCCGTCCCATGGTATGTATGTCTCTCTCTCTCTCTCTCTCAGTAGAACCATCATCCCTGTCTTCAAAGTCTGTTCGTATATCTGTTAGCAGTGCCGCAGTAAGCGTCCCAGCAGTGTAACTTTATCTGTTCCAGCAATAATCTTCAGCATTTTCCTCTGCAGTGCCTCCGCATCCATCCTATTACTGTCAGCTTTCCCATCCTGGTAGTGTTTTCACCCCTCATGGAACAGCAGTGTTAACCTAGTCTGTCCCAGACATCAGTTTCATATATCTGTTAACAGAGTGCCGGAGGGTCCGTTCTGGCAGTTCCACCATGACTCCTCAGGTCCTTTTTATCCGTCTCTCTCTCTCTCTCTCTCTCTCTCTCTCTCTCTCTCTCTCTCTTGCCAGCGTCGTCGCGTCTCGTATATCTGGAGCACCGGCCCGTCTCTCCCAACAGTTGCCTCCGCGTCTGGCACAGGGAGCGCCCGGGTCTTGGAAGCAGGGACGCTCCGCCTTCCCCTCTTTCGTCTGCTTGTAACAAATTGCTTCCATTTCAGGTTTGAGCTTCAGTAAGCGCCGCAGATCCCTCCTGATGAGCGCCCCACACATGTGAACTTTTCCCTCGTGGATCGTTGCCATTCTTCTCCGTTAATGACAGAATTTGCTGTTCTCTTCATTTGGCGGTCTCGAACTTGCCACTTTACGTCACGTTTCCTTCCTTAAAGCCTTAAAGTTTTCCCGTTGTACTCTCAGGTCTCCTGCAGGACCGCGGAACTTCCTACCTTACGTAGTGTCGTTTACGAGCTCAAAATTTCTTTCATCTCAGGTTTCAAAAGTTAGTTTCTTAAGTTGATTTCTCGTGTTGGGGTTAGAACTTCCAAGCTTTAGTTTGTGTCTTTGTTTGATGCTTCGAAACTCGACGATACAAGTTTCCTCACAGCAAACCTTATATTCAAAATTTTCTCTTTTTAACTTAATTTCTTCCTGGAACCCTGCCAATCCACTGCTGGGCTTGGAATCTTCGTCTGATTACTTAAAATTAACTACTTTCGCTCATCGATATCGACTGTCCGTCAGGTGGGTATGATGCCCTGGCCTGTAGCCTGGGCTGTAGGACCGATGCCACGCCATCATGCCCATGAGTAGTGCCATCGTTAGTACACAGGGGTCGTATCGTCTTGTTCAAAAGGCACACTGACTCCAGTAATGTAAAGTCACTGAGACCCCCAAACAATTGTTTAGATAATTACGTGCAACATTCCCCAGATTATAAATCAAAATATCTATTGTCTTTACATTCATCGTTTCTCAAATTGACATTTCATAGAGAGATACAACTGCGGTAGGTTAGTTCTACCATATCTACAGTCCTGCCAGTTGAACTAGTTCTACGAGTTCTACCTGATCAACTAGCTGAACCGGTACTAAGGTCTTATTAGTTGAACCAGTTCAACATATTCTATCAGTCCTGTAGTTAAACCTGTTTCACTGTTCTACCAACTCTGCTATAGGAACCAGTTCTTCAACTCTTCCGGTTCTGCTAGTTGAACCTGTTCCACTAGTTCTACCGGTCCAGTTATTTGAACCGGTTTTCCTCATTCTACCCGTCCTGCCAGCTTGATCGGTTTTCCTTGTTCTAACTGTCCTGCTAATCAAACCAGTTCTCCATGTCTTGCTAGTTGAACCAGTTCCACCGGTACTGCCAGTGCTGCTGGTTGAACTAGTTTTCCTGGCTCTATCCATCATGCTAGTTGAACTAGTCCTCCTAGCTCTACCCGTGCTGTTTAGCTGACCCTCTTCTCCTAGCTCAAACCATCGTGCTATCGAAGCAGTCTTCCTAGCTCTACTCGTCATGCTAATTGAGCGAGTTCTCCTAGTTCTACCCTTTTTGCTACAGATGAAGCGGTTCTTCTAGCTCTGCCTACTATTCAAGTTGAAACAGTTCTCCTATAGCTGAACCAGTTCCTAGATTTTCCCGTCCTGCTAATTGAACCGGTTCTCCTGGCTCAATCCGTTCTGCTAGTCGAACCAGTCCTCCGTGCTCTAACAGTCCTGTTCGTTGAACTAGTTTTTCTATCTCTATCCGTCCTGTTAACTGAACCTGTTTTCCTAGTTCTACCCGTCCTGCTAGCTGAACCGATTGTTCTAGCTCCACCCGTCCTGCCAGTTGAACCAGTCCTCCTAGTTCTACACGTTGTTGAACCAGTTCTTGAACGATCAAAACGGCATGAAAACACGTTGGTCTGGGAGAGGCCAGAGTGACCGTGGGTCTTGGCCACGCTGGTGCGTTTCTATTAGCATATACTGAGGACGGTGACGCGCACTTTAGGCCTAGAGGGACGCATTGTGGCAGGCTGGAGGGCGTATCCAGAGATTGGGGAGGAAGGGGAGCGTAAAGGGAGGCCGGGGAGAGGCGTAGAAAGGGAAACCGAATGGGGGCAGAGAGAAAGGCGCGTGGAAGGAAGCCGGAGGCTGAGGACTGTAAGAAAGGACGGGAAAAAGAATGAGACGGGAACAGAGGAAAGGAGAGGGAGGGGAAAATAAGGAGGGAGACATATAACTCGAAAATGATCATAAGGAAGAGATAAATGTTCAGTGCTGGAGGAGAGATCACTTGCGTGGTCCTGAAAGCATAAAGCCATACAGATGCGCTTCGTCATAACGTGTCAGCTCTCCTCCCCGCACTCGACCGTCAGTCTCTCTCGCCAGTGAATCAGTGCGACGCTACCACGTGTACTCTCTGCTCCTGTGATGATCATGTGGCATGTGATAATATCTTCTTACGTATATAGAGAGCATAGAGGTAGTCTCGTAGGAGGGTACAGATGGTAAGCACAAACCTAACCTTACAAGGAAATACAGAAACCAGAAGCTTACTGAATGAGCGGCTGAGGAGGACGTGTTCGGGACACCTATGTGCACGGAAGGGAGGGAGACACCTGTTGGGGTAAACACTCGAGGTCTTTAAGAAAATCATTAGAAGTAATGAATCTAGAGGGGAATATACACGAGAGAGAGAGAGAGAGAGAGAGAGAGAGAGAGAGGAAACTTGTGAGTACACATTTATCATAAACTCATAATGAGAGTATGGTTAGGAAGCGTGCAACATGAGCTCGGAGAGCCCCCAATGGTACACACAGGATGCATCAGCAAAAGAGCCCAGCCAAGTAGCTTACAGCCTACAGGGAGGCAAGCATGAAACACGTGCAGTAAGTAAGCAGGAGGAGGTACCCTGGGCATCAGCTTAAGTGGTAGGCTCCCACACCCCTTCCCCAGGGCGGTTGTCTCCCTGCAGCTGGGACCACTGCCAGTTACGGACGGCGACGACCCTCACTAGCGTCAAGGCAATGTAAGGTTATATCCTCACACCAGGTACATGGGTAGCTGCTCCACCGGCCGGACCATAACTGTCCGAGTACAGTTTCCAGTTGAGATGTCCGTTGACAAATGGGAGGCTCTGGACCCTTCCTTATAAACCGTACACTTGTGCTGCTTCATCAGAACTGACCATTCGGGCGCCAAGAGACTCAAAAGTTTGATACTTAAGCTTTTACATCAGCTAAATCATTACGTCCTCAGCTGATCACATCAGCAAAACAATACCGTAAAAATGTTTGAAACAGATTAGTTCTTCCATATTGCTGTTGTCGTTACTTCACCAGATGGTACCTGAGGCAGATGAAGGACAAAGTTTTTGCTCGTAAGAATTTCTTTATATAAGCGCTGGTACCCATATGTGTGTGTGTGTGTGTGTGTGTTTTTTCTTGCGTGTATGTTTTTTTTTTTTGTGTGTGTGGTTTACTGTCTGTGCGTTACGGCGAGTTTTACACTCGTGTTGCCCGGTCTCCTAACCTTGTATATATGTCCCATGTCTTTGCTCCTATGTATGTATTCACACACATACACACACCAGCCCAAGCCAGGAATCCATTTATGAACCATCCCCGAGGGGAGAATGAACACCTGGGTTGGATGTGGATCAGTAAATGTGTATGTGTAAGGAGAGGTAGGTAGGGGGGGTTGTGATACCTAACCCCGCGTGCGTGGGGTTACACCGCAGGTGTCAAGTTTCCTTTGGCCAAGCTGTACCATGATCAACAGAGGACACAGTGTATCATTATCATTATTATCATTATTGATACTACCATTATCATTCATGTTATTATTATCATTATCGTTATTATCATTATAATAAGTATTGTTCTTACTATTATCATTATCATTATAGTTATTATCATTACTATAACTATAATAATCCAAGCGATGTTGTATGGTTCGAGGCATGGGCTACAGATGACGATGTGTGGAGAAGGACGGGAGCGTTGGAAATGAAACGTTTGAGGACAGTATGTGGTGTGAGGTGGTTTGACAGAGTAAATAATAAGAGGGTGAGAAAGAGGTGTGGTAATAAGAGGAGTGTAATTTAGAGCTGAAGAGGTTTGCATTGAAATGGTTTGGATATACGGAGAGGATGAGTGAGGAGAGGCTGACAAAGAGGAAATATGTGTCAGAAGTGAAGTAGGCGAACAAAAGGGGGGAGACTAAATAGGGGATGGAAGGATGGGGTGAAAAAGATTCTGAGTGATCGGGATCTGAACATGCAGATGGATGAAAGGCATGTACAGGATACAGTAAATTGGAATGATGTGGTATACAGGGGTCGATGTGTTGTCAAAGAACTGGACCAGGGCGTGTGATGCAGCCGGGAGCAACCATGGAAAGGTCTGCGGGGTCTGGTTCTTGATAAGGGGCTGTGGTTTCGGTGCATTTCACATGACAGTTAGAGAATGAATGTGTGCGAATGGGCCTTTCTTCGCCTGTTTCTGGCATTCGTATACAAGTATACGAATGTGAATAGGAAAGATGATTACTGGATTACATACTAATCGATAGGCGTGTAAAAGAGAGCCCTTTGAATGGGAATGTGCTGAGAGGGGCAGCTGGTGGGATGTCTGACCATTACCTGGTTGAAGAAAGGGGGGAAGATTTATACGAGTGATCGGAAAGAGGAAACGATATGGATGAGAAAAGGGAGATTAAAGTAAGTGAGCTTGGAAAACAAAAGCGTGTGCAGAAATACCAGGAGAGATTGGGCGTAGAGAGGCAAAGGGTGAGAGTAAACGAAGCAAGGATAGGGGTAGAAAATGAGAGATGATTAGGGCAGCAGTGCTGGCATGTGAAAAAGAAGAGTGTGGCGTGCGGAAGGTAGGAAGTGAGCAGGTGAGAAAGGGTAGTGAGTTGTGGGATGACGAAGTAAAGTTGCTAGTTAAAGAGAAAAGAGAGGTGTATGGGCGGTACTTACAGAGAAGGAATGTAAATGATTGGGAAATGTACAAGAAAAAGCGGCGGGAGGTCAAGAGGGCAGATGAGAAATGGGATGACCGATTATCAGTAAAAATCTAAAAATAAGATGTTTTGGAAAGAGATTAGTGCTGGGAGAAAACAAGAAAACAAATGAGAACATTGATGAGAGGAGCAAATGGGGAAGTGATAACAGGTAGTAATAAGGTGAGAAGGATATGAAATGAGTATTTTGAAGGACTGGCGAATGTATTTGATGATAGAGTGGCAGATGCTGGGTGTTTGGGTCGGGGTGGTATGCGAGGTGAGTCATGGAGAGTGGTTTGGTGAAGTAAGAAGAGGTAGTTAAAGCCTCACTTAGGATGAATTGTAGCAAGACGGCTGGAGTGGATAGAATTGCAGCTGAATTTCTTAAGAAAGGAAGTGACTATTTTTGATTGGTTAGTTTTAATTATCAGCGTATGTATGGATCATGCTGAGATGCCTAAGGATTGGCTGAATGCATGTATAGTGCCTTTGTATAGAAGCAAGGAGATAAGGTTCCTGTTCAAACCACAGAGGTATCTTTGTTGAGTGTACTTGGTAAGTTGTATGGTAGAGTGATGACTGAGAGGGTAAAGGCATGTACATTGTACAATGCATCAGGCTGGGGAGGAGCAACGTTCTTTCGGAAGAGGTAGAGGATATGTGGATCAGATATTTCCAAAGAAAAATGTGTGTGAGAGATAAAGAAACAAAAACTTTGTATGTACCTGGATAAAGCATACGATAGGGTTGATGGAGATAAGAGTGGAAGGTCTTACGAATATATGATGTAGGAGGAAAGCTGTTAGAAGCGGTGAGAAGTTTTTAAGCAAAGAGTGTAAGAAGTGTGTACGAGTAGGAAGAGAGGAGAATGAGTAGTTTCATATGAAGGTCGGTCTGCCGCAAGAGTGCGTGATACCACAATGGTTCTTTACTTTGTTTATGGATAGGGTGATGAGGGAGGTAAATTCAAGAGTCTTGGAGAGAAGATGTAGTTTTCAGTCTGCAGGGGGTGAGAGAGGCTGTGGGAAATGAGTCAGTTGTTGTTTGCTGATGATACAGCATTAGTGGCAGATTCGAGTGAGAAACTGCAGGAGCTGGAGAGTGAGTTTGAAAGAGTGTGTGAAAGGAGGGGGTTTAGAGGAGCTGGAGAGTGAGTTTGAAAGAGTGTGTGAAAGGAGGGGGTTTAGAGTAAATAAGAATAAGAGCAAGGTCTTTAGGTTCAGCAGAGATGAGGGACAGGTTAGTCTGAATGGATTATATTTAGAAGAAGTGAACTGCTTCAGATACCTGGGCAGCGAATGGGACCATGGAAGCGAAAGTGAGGGTGGATGAGGAGGCGATGATTTTAGGAGCACTGAGGAATATGTGGAAAGAGAGGTCTTTTGGTGGGAGGGCAAAAATGGGTATGCTTGAAGGTATAGTACTCCAAAAGTTGTATCGATACGAGGTATAGGCTATAGATAAGAATATGCGGAGGAGGGTGGATGTGTTGGGAATAAAATTTCTGAGGACAGTATGTAGTTTGAGGTGATTTGACCAAGTAATTAAAAGGTAAGAGAGATGTGTAGTAATAATAAAAGTGTGCTTGAGACGAGGGTGTGCTAAATTGGTCTGGATATATGGAGATAGTGAGTGAGATGTTGACAATGAGGATATATGTGTCAGAAGTCGAGGGTACATGGAGAAATGGGACACCTAACTGAAGATTCAAAGATGGACTGAAAGATGTATTGAGCGGTCGTGCATTGGAAATGTAGGAAGGTGAAAGGCATGCACGTGATAAGAGTAAACTGGAACGATCTGGTAAGCAAGGGACGAAATGCTATTAATTGAATGAACCAGGGCATGTGAAGCGGGCGGAGGAAACCATGGAAAGGTCTGTGGGGCCTGGTTGAGGGGAGGGGCTGTGGTTTTAGTGGATGCCAGTGAATGTGGCCTTTCCTCATCTTTTCCTGACCCTGCCTTGCTTACGAGGAAAACGGCAGACAAGTATGAAAAAAATTATATATATATATATATAGATATATATATATATATATATATATATATTTTTTTTTTTTTTTTTTTTTTTTTTTTTTTTTTTTTT
>JAYMFT010319777.1:0-10016 GCA_038088735.1 Panulirus argus | reverse complement strand
ATATATATATATATATATATATATATATATATATATATGGGAGAAAAAAATCCCACATAGCGTGTCCTTTAAAAAGAGGATCAGAAAGACGAATAAGCTACTTTCAAAAGACAATAAGTAACCACAGATCAAAAAGTCTGTGGAGTTGGGTCTTAAACAAGCTACGGCCCGAAACGTATTGCTCATATAACGCGATGAAGCCATAGAATTGTACGATTCTTCCTGAGGAGGAGCGTTTGCTGATCATGAGCGCCAAGGAAGGATACTTCAGCCTAACTAAAAAAAAAGAAAAAACTGGAAAGCTGTTTGATAATTAAGGTAAGACTTAAGAATAACTACATACAGAGACCTCTCAGAACAGTTAATGGATTCCTAGCCAAGACGAAATGAGATAAAGATTTCCCCCAATACAAAGCCACCTCAACATGCTCCGAACTCATTTCTGTGTAACAGTACTAAGAGCTCCCTCTCACCCAGACCACCCCATAACCAACCACCAACTCCAAAGCAGAAATTAAAGGCATTCCTCTGCCTCACACCAGCAACCTCTTACCACAAATCTCCCCACATCCCTGACAAACACAACTCTTCCCAAACGCATGCTCGGCGAAACAACCCGAGAAACACTGAACAACCGACTCCCCAGCTCGTTCTTAGACTTCAACCCTGAAACATGTACTCCCATCAGGAGCCGCAACAATCCCCAGACGGACAGAGGCGTCACGCTTGCCCGACTACGCTCTGGACATCACCCACCCAACCCTGCGGCACCACAAGCACCGTCTCAACCTATCCCAAGACCCCTGGTTGCCAACGGTGCAACTGCCATAACGAAGACACTCTCCCTGCACAGGAGTACTCACAAAATTCGCTATACTATATGGCCTGAGGTTCCGTCCGGTGGACGTGGCCGACTTTCTAAACGCTGAAGGAGCCCTATAAAGGTCTAAGGAACTTTTTAGGTAGGAAGTAATACACATACACGCACACACAAATACACACACAACACACACACACACACACACACACACACACACACAGGTGTATAATCTTTCTAGCTTTCAAACAAAAGCATCTCCAGTACCCTTCTATGGTTCAACCTTTCCACCTCTCTTCCGACCTGATGAGTCCGGTTGTCGCCTTACTTTCCTCTGATACTTATAAGATACATTTCTCTACTTTATAAGTAATTCGCTGCGGAATTAGAAAGAGACTGTACGTTGTCGTTCCTAGACTGTTTTAAGTTCAGCATTTTTCTTTTTTGTGTGTGTTAACTGATACGGCATGGGCAACTGAGGCCCTATTTAAGATCATTTCATCAACGCTATATATACATTGCTGGTTCATATATTCCTAATCACTCTGTAAAACGTGATTGAGTCAAACGGTTTTAATAATTTCATTAATATGTTTTATGGATTTTGCGTCTATTCAGTCCTGAGTTCGTTGGTGAGGTATTTGAAAATATCCATGACGATGGAGCAAGATAAAAGTACCTTTGATTTTTCATGAACAAAATTCTCAGTTCCTCAAGGAAATCTTTTCATATAGCCTAAACTTCCTCATGAACGGGGAATCTTCTAGCTTTGCCTCTCAGTGATGATTATATTCCAGATCAAAGCCATAAATGTCAATGTTGCCTTTACCGGTGCCAGTGCTGTTAAGACGTCACTAGATAATACAGCTGTTTGCATACACAAAATACCTAGCAAAGGATGATACATGCTTCATATAGGACAGACAGGTAAGCATCTCTCTGTTTGACTTAACGCAAATACAGTGTAAGGACATTTACCTTGTTTATGCTTGTTTAAAGATAGTTCTATCTGGACGAATATTTCCTCAATTATATCAAGTAATTCTTTTATCAATAGAAATACTGAATGCTCTCTTATCAAGCATACAGACTCTTGTATCATAAATTATTTGTGGGGTGTGAATTGGGTACCTTGTCGTATGCAAGATCTGAAAACAGCGTAATATATTTTGACCACGCAACAGGTTTATGGCACACGAACGGCCGATCCAACTGCTGAATAAGCCATCGAAATGCTTACTCCCAGTGTCCATACATACTGGCCGTGTACCGATTTCTCCTCATTCCCTCAAATCCCCTGAAGGTAGGAATGGAACGAAAGCGCTCGGAACATTTCGTAACATTTCGTGTTTCATTTCTATTCCTCGTGATTCAGTGTGTGTGTGTGTGTGTGTGTGTGTGTGTACTGTATATCAATTTCTCATAACACAATATCTATGTATTTATACCCTTTAACCTTCTTGAAGTCTTTGCCCTTCCTCCCTTATCTACTTCTTTCTCCTCCCTCAAGACATTATATTTTTCAATGTCGTCTTTTATCATTTCCGGCCATTCCTTTTCCTCCTTTATCGTCTTTCCATCCGATAATCTATTCCCGATAAGCTTTCTCCTTCCTCTCTATCCCATTCTCACCCTTCCCACATCCCTCCTTCCCATTAACTTCTCCTATCGTGCCCCCCCCCTTCCTCCTATCCATCTATCACTCCCTCCCACCTTCTGTCCATACCAACTGTCTTTTCCTCCCTCTATTCTCTTCTCGTTTCTCCCATCGGTTACTCCATCTTAAACTTCCTCCTCCATGTCTCTCCAACACATCCCAAGTCTCTCCGCCATCATTCCCCTCTCACTTCGCCTATTAATACACACGTCTGCACCCAACCTGATGACGTCCACACAAACCACACGGCTGAGACAAACAGCATGCAAATGAAGCCGTCGAATTGAGCCCAGTCATCTTCGAGATAACCAGTCGAAGGCCTGGTGACTTCGTGGCCCCTGGCTGTCTCGAGAACGAGGTCGCTGCCCACCCTGATCACTTTCACGTGAGCCAAAGCACCAATCCTCGCGGTCAACCCGGGCCAGCCTAATTGCAAGGACAAGTTTTAGGCCACGCCAGCCGACTCTGACCCCACTGTGAACCGAGTCATCCACACGCCGTCTCGTCATTTATTCTCATCCTACGTGCTATGTAGTTGACCCTACGATACAAATGGCACTTTACGCTTATGGTCAACGACAGGTCAGAGAAGGGTCACCCTGCGATTCGCCCCCTTCCCTCGCTTGCATAGGCTACCTTTGCGAGGGGCGAGGGGGAGACCCAAGCGAGTCGACCACTCACGCCCCGTATGACAAACGCTCGGGTGATGTCCTGGCGAAGGGGTGGCGCGGCGCTGGTGAGCCGGGCTAAGACGCGACCCGACCTATCGCAGGGCATCGCTGATAGATGAGGTGATCTGTAGCGTGCCAGGTAGGGGGCGACGTTTTTTCTCTCTCCGACTCCCGACGCTCCTTTATCACGTCGTTAGCCGTTACTTGTTGTGTCTCTTATTTTTTCTTTCCTTCTGGAAGCGAGTTCACCTTTGAAAGCAAAGTGTATGTTGGGGATAAATCATTCAGGGGAATGAATATAATTTCAAGGGTCATTTCGGTCCTTTTGTATTGGTGGGGGAACGAGCACGAGTTGCTGTCGTTCAGTTGGGAAACAACGTAAAGAAATCGAGTCGTAAGGGTGTTGTTTCGGGCCCCACTCATCGAGCATGAGTCCTATTTCACGGTACTAATTGGATATAATATAAATAGATTATTACCTTTTTTTTCCTCAGTGGGTTAACTTTTAACTTGTTGCTCCAGGACGCACGGACGTATGGTTATGTTAGCCATTCAAAGCCACGTAGACACTGTGATAGGGTCTTCCTTCTTCTAATCCGCTGGATGTGAATGCCAGTGATTGTTCCCCTGGACCGTTGCAACAGGGAATCGTGATAGCACTGGGGGCATGGCTGGACAGCCCTTCCACCACCCGACCTCGCCTGTGGCACCGACTCTCACTCCGAAGAAACGGATACTCGGGTCGTTAGTTCTGGGCGATGATAAAGCATCCTAAGAAGCCAACTTCATTATCCATTTTTACCGTCCGTGGTGTTGCGGATCAGAAAAACCCTTCTCTCATTCTCTCTCTCTCTCTCTCTAGGTATGGGAGATGTTAACTCTCCTTCCTACCCCCCACCTACTTTCCCAACCTCTTGGGGGCGCCGCCACAACAGGTTTGACAAATAGAGTGTCGCCTCGAGATCGCAGCGCCAGATGCCCGCCCCGGATACCAATAATCTCCCCCCTTGACGAAACATGATTTCATCTCGGCTGGTCCGGTAAGGGGGAGAGGAGAGGCTCCTCCGCCGCGCTGTGGGGGGAACTCGAGAAATGACCGTCAAATTCTCACCTGATCAGCCGAAGTTACAGCAAGTCTGCTGACCCAAGGGTGCTGTGACGACCGTCACTGCTGTAGCCGCTGCAGGAGCTGTTTGTGACGGAGTATTAGCGGGACAGCCGCCCTACAGCAGTGGCCTGTAGGGGCTTTGGGTGAGAGACGTGAACAGTCATGCATCACGACCGAAGCGATACACCGACGATAGCAAAACATTGGATATTCTTAGCCTCTTTCATTCTGCCATGATTATAGCTGTGTGCGGTGATCCCAGGTGTATTGGGTAATGACATGCAGTTGCAGTCATCACGTGCATCGTGCAGTGCCTAGATCGATCTTAAGAGTGGTCATCATTTACTCTAAGCAGGGAGCGGTTCCATGCTTCTTGCTGCCACTCTGCGCTCCGCTCAGCGATCATATATTCCGCGCAATCGTCCCATATCTCGTGAAGAATCTCTGTGCTGTGTACAGTAATCCTGCTCTGTGTCGTTGCGCCAAAGCTTTACTGGAAAGTTCTCTCTTCTGTTGACGTAACTCCTTTGACAGAACAGCCCTTGAAATTCTATACAGATCTTTTTCCGTTCTTGCTTGCTTGCTTGCATGCTTGCTTGCTTGCTTGCTTGCTTGCTTGCTTCCTTCCTACCTTCCTTTCTTTCTTTCTTTCATTTTATTCTGCAAGCTTTGGCATTGGTTTTTGAACGTACTTTCGACTTTACTTATACGATCCACGTTCTTCTCTGGCAAAAGTACTTCTTTGACATCTTACTTTACTAAAACCTATCTTTTTTGTTCTACTTTACAGTGATTGGAAAAGTCTTCGGTCGGAGTGTATCTCAGATAAACCTCCACTCTAGTTAAAGGAACGATCTTTTGTAGATCCGTTCATTCGTTATGTGTCGAGGTTTCTTTCTTTTATACAGGAGAAGTATGGTGGTCACTGTTAAGCCACATTATTATTAAACGTTAAAGTTCTATGTATGTTTAACACGACGAAGTGGTGAAGGAATATCAACCAATACCCACAAAAGAAACTTGGGAAATTGAAAGCATAAACAGACTAAATAAACTGTAAGACCTATAGTATGGTAATGCTAGTCAGTACCTGTATCAACAGAAACTGAGTAGAAAAATGAGGAACTGAATGGACACTGTACTGAACCAACAATATATTTCCCAACATCGGTTTTAAGTATATCTCTCAAACTACGGGAAGATTTAGTGATCAGAGTAAACAATCTTTAAATTCTCTGTGTTTGGTGAATGACAGAATTCCTTCCCAGCTGTTGTCTGAGACTACCATGACCTTTAAAGTAGCGTCGAGACTAGCCCTACGCTCAGTGCCCTTACTACGTTAGCTGCTTGATTTGTCACACTCTGCCCCAATATGAACCGACGCTCTGCGCTTCGTAGTCAGTGATCATCAGCAGGGAGATTGCGACACCGCCTCTGGTTTGCAACTCCACCCCCGGAAGACAGGGGCATCACGTGAGACACATGCACGACGTGGCTAGCTAGTGTGTTGTGACTGCTGACATCTTCAGGTTGTACTGTCTTTCTCCTCAGGAGAGGTCGTGATGTACTACTATGAGATGGAGACGAAGGCTGGTTTGCTGTGGGTCATGATCATAAAGTGAGGGGGTCTGATGATCTGATTTGTGATGGTCTGGAGGGAATAGGAAGGTCTGCGGGGAGTATGTCGGTCTGTCTGAGATACGAGTATATGATTGCCTTTCTGAGACATTTGATGGTCTGTTGAGGATATAGCATTGGTCCGACTGAGATGCGATGGTCTTTTGGAGGACAATTATCACCGTCATCTGCCTGGTTTATGTACGGGATATCGGTGAGGGTATGACAGACAGCGGGGGAATATGGGCAACCAAAAGGGCATGATGGCTTGCGTAAAGGGCGCGAGGAAGGTAGGGCGTCTCGAGGCGTGGCGGCCGGTGTGATGAATGAGCGTGTGATGAAGTGGGAAGTAATAGTGTTCCAGGGAGGACAGTCCTGGACTGAGGAAGGAAGATATGATGGAAGAGGAGAGCAGTTGAGGAGCGACTGATCCGACTAAGATGGAGGGTGTTGTTGTGAAGGAGTTGGGAAAGACGATTGTAGGGAGAAGGAGATGGGGTTACACTGGAGGGCGAAGGAAAGGGATAAGGGAGTCAGATAGGGAGAGAGGAAAACCTTCATTTCTTTTTTTTAAGATAAAGGTGAAGATGACGAGCGTGAGAACACCCTGCCTACCATGCTGGCTACGACCATGAGGACGCGGGTGGGTGAAGAGAAGGCAAGATCAGGGAGAAAGGTGAAGTAGAGCGGAAAAGAAAGGTGGGCTGGGATTAGGAAAAGAGGAAAAGAAGATGGAGGAAGCAGAGGAGATTTGGATGAAGTGTGGGGCTTGGAAGAGAGAAAAAGAGGAATAGCATAAAGAGAGAGGAAATGAGGGTACTGAAGAAAATACAGAGGTATAAATGTTGGATAAAGAAGATGTATGGTGATAAGGCAGAGTTAAGAAAGTGCTTTAGGATGAGTTGGGGCGCCTCAGGATGAGCTTGAGACGAGGAGGTGTTCCCTGGCGAAGGTTTGACAAGGAGGTGCATCAAGACGGCCTTAAAAAAATGAGGTTCAGTAGAAAAAAAAATTAGGACAATGAGTTTCCCCGGACGAACTTAAGAAGAGAAGATGCTCCATGAAGAACTTCAGACAAGAAAATACTCTAGAACGAATCGAAGACAAGGAGATGTACCAAAGCAAACTTGAGTTAATAAGGTACATTAGGACCATCTTGAGACAGGGATGATCTAGAAAGAATTTAAGACAAAGAGGTGCACCATGAAGAATGGAACACGAGGTATGCCATCATCATGAGTGTACCAAGACTGTATACAGATGATCATGTCGTATTAACTGAACTGGGGTTGGAGTTGGTTATGTGTGTAGGAGGAGGACGTCAAAGGAAAATCTAAGATATGAATTCCTAATTCCAGAAAAGGACGTACAGTCGCACCGTGCTGCCACTCTGAAAGGAGAAGACTAATATGCTGAGAGAGAGAGAGAGAGAGAGAGAGAGAGAGAGAGAGAGAGAGAGAGAGAGAGAGAGAGAGAGAGAGCATCACTCGGGTATCCGGCTCTGTGTTGCTGTGTAGGGGAAACGTAAAGTCTGTTACCTATGACTAGTGTGCATATAAACGAAACAAAAGAAAATCTAATTCAAGCTACCCAGTTCTTCTGTTCTTAATTTAACCCTAAACAACCAATTCCTTATGTGACACTTACAAGGAGAAGGTTGCCAGGTTCCGCGTCCAGGTAGCGGCCACTATCGACTCTCGATACTACGACTGCAGACAGACATGGCTCCCCAGAATCACCTATTAGTAACCATGACTTCCCTTTTAATGAATTCAGCTGCATCAATTCATACTGAGGCCAGAAAGTAAATAAGCTTGAAACAACCCAAAATTGTGACATAGATTAGTTTTTACCATCAACCAAGTGTGGAAATTCTGACTGAATGTGATTAAGCCCCTTAAACATTATCATATGGATAATACAGTAATTCACTGGTAAGTCCGTAGCCGTCACCTCCACAGTCGCCGGAGCAGCTATGTTGTCAGACCGAGGCACCTGGGTTCGCCCACCATGAATCAAAGCCTTTGGATTCACAGCGGTTCCTATACGATCGTGATTCGAATACAAAAGACGTGAGCTCGCCAATGGACCTTCGAGACTTTAGTCAGCGAATGTACGCTTGCTTACCATGCAGTGAGGCGTGTACTTACTCCACATGGAACTATAGACACCAGCTAGAACTAGATTATCTGAGTCACAGTTTCGTTTCCACCTCACCAGAGAAGGCCTTCGCCTGGATGCTAACCCAGTACCAAAGTGTACATCAGAGCCTATGGAATGTGCTAAGGAACGGCTGGCATAACCTGCGCAAGGCGATGAACCCGTCCGCTACCCATAATGCCACACAGTAACTTCTGTGAAGGTGCTGAACTGAACATATAAGAACTAAGAATTATTCTGATAATCGTCCTGTCTCATGTGTTTACCTCGGGGTTTAGTTTATTTTGGATTATCTAACCTCCTTCAGCTTGGGTGAAAACGAAAAAGAATGTCTGAATTTAACTACCGTATTTCTTACTTGTTGGTTCCCTGTCTGTATAGCTCGTATCTTTCCACTGCCTATAGCAATGTGGCACTGAACACTCCCGGCATATCTGGCTGATAACATCAAAAACAAAAACGGAAAAAACCTCTCCTGTTCCAGCGTTAACGTCCAGCCACCAAACTGGGTCAGATCCCATTTCATCATCCAATCTGATCCCTGTAACATGTTCACCAAAGATCTTATACACGGTGGGGACACTGCTTAGGCAACGTTACACACACACACACACACCTGGATCCTTCAGCAACAGCAGCCCTCGTGTATAACGACAATGGGGCAGTCTGCCCAATAATCCTTATCAACAACACACGCGAAATGAAATAACCCCCCCTCCCACCACCATCGTTTAAATTATTCTTCAAACACCAACTAAGATACAACACTCATGTACACAACAGCATCCCCGCAGTAGAGTCACTCGGCCACAAGAACTGACAAGAGCTACAATCTAAGACAGTGCACAATGAACACTGGGCACAACCCGGCCATCACTGGTAGAGAACAGCGAGGGTGACTGGGGTTGATCATGTGTTCTACGATAACGCGCCGAACATTGTTCGGGCCGCCCTGGGTATCTGTCTGGCTCACCAGAGCTTGGGCTGCCTGCAACGCTGCTCGTGCACTTGGGTTTACCAGAGAGAGAGAGAGAGAGAGAGAGAGAGAGAGAGTACCTACTTACGAGTACCTATGCCGAGATTTAAATGGTAAAGTTAGCGCTCGCCGAAGGAAAGATTAGAGTTCAGAACGAGTCGTATGAGTTACGTGTTGTCAAGTGTCGTATGTGTGAAATGGAGAGGGTGTATGTGTGTTGGTGGACTGAAAGTGGACAACCCATACGTGTGTGGGTGAGGCAGAAAGAAAAAGACAGCAACAAGGGCAAAGGAAGGGAGTTTTACAGCAACTGAAGTCCACTGAGAGAGACAGAGAGAGAGAGAGATAGGAGGAACTATTCGCTAAACTTGAAAAGGAGTATTTCTTGTCAGGGTAAAAAGAAATAATGAAAAGAATGATGACTATACAAACACTGGATAAAACGTGATCAATCACGGAGTCAGCAACAGATGTATCTTGCGCACGAACCCCGAAAAAGAAGAAGTTACTTGTCTTATTGGGCTGTGTGTGTGTGTGAGAGGATCGGACAAGTTAGTTGCGTACGTGTAAAGAGTCAGAACCGTTTAGAACACGATCAGGTACCACGGCCTTGGTTTCCGGGACTATCAGTTGTAGAAACGTGCTGCCAACGTCAATCGAACCGTACATTACAACATATAACCCTTGATTCCTACGCCCACTTAGACGTGGGCTGCGTGAGGGGGCATTGTTTGAAAGGTAATCTCGCAATGTTGCGTCTGACGTGATTTGGTATGAGGAAATTCTTTATCGGCACTCGGTGATAAAGTCATCACGGAACATCACACACTGGCTCACTCACATACTCTCTAGCGTAGCATTACTGATGCCCACGGTAAACATATCACGAGGGGTATTTTGCAGAACATGTAATCGAAAAAAGGCCGATAAAAGATTTTTTTTTTCATACATATTCGCCATTTCCCGCGTTAGCGAGGTAGCATTAAGAACAGAGGACTGAGCCTTAGAGG
>JAYMFT010319766.1:0-10016 GCA_038088735.1 Panulirus argus | reverse complement strand
GCAATAAAACCTTGTATGAACACTGTCCAATATATGTTCTAGTGAGGAAAGATTGACAAAGAGGTGGAGGGAACAAGGAGAAGCAGAAGACCAAATTGGAGGTGGAAGGATGGAGTGAAAGGGATTCTGAGCAGTCAGGGCCTGAACATGCAGGAGAGTAAAAGGTGTGCACGGAATTGAGTGAAATGGAACTATGTGGTATACTGGAGTTGACATGCTGTCCGTGGACTGAACCAGGGTATGTAAAGCATCTGGGATAAACCATGGAAAGGTCTGTGGGGCCTGGATGTGAATAGGGATCTGTGGTTTTGGTGCATTACACATGGCAGGTGGAGACTGAGTGTGAGCAAATGTGGCCTTTTTCATCTGTTTCCTGACACTACCTTGCTGACGCATGAGGTGGTGATGCCATTTCCTGTGGGGTGGGGTGGTGTCGGGAATGGATGGAGGTGAGCGAGTATGAATATGTACGTGTATATATGTATATGCATGTGTATGTATGTATATATGTATATCTTGGTATGTGTATGTATGTATCTATATATGTAAATCTTGGTATGTATATGTATGTATTGAGCATATATGTGCATGTATGTTTATATATGTGTATATGAGTAGATGGGTCTTTCTTCACTGTTTCCTGGCACTATCTCGCTGATGTGGGAAGTAGTGACCAGGTATAATAAAGAAAAATATATATAAACAATTTTATCCCTGGGGATGGGGAGAAAGAATACTTCCCACGTACACTTTGCATGTCATAATAGGCAACTAAAAGGGAAGGGAGCAGGGGGTTGGAAATCCTCCCCTCCTGTTTTCACTTTTCCAAAAGAAGGAACAGAAGGGGGCCAAGTGAGGATTTTTCCTCTAAGGCTCAGTCCTCTGTTCTTAAAGCTACCTCACTAATGTGGGAAATGGCGAATATGAACGAAAAAAAAGCCAAAAGTCCAAATGTGGATGGAGCACAAAGAAAAGACAGCTACCAGGGCCAGAAGAGTGAAACTTGACAACCGCTGAAGAGATGGCTCACTACGCAGCTGTCACCAGGTTGGTAGTGGCACACATCATTTATACAAATGTGATCTATGCAATTATAAGAAAAATCCTGTAGAACCTGCATTCAAAACTCCATTCCAGGATCTAAATGGAATTATTGACAAATCAGCCTGGAAAACATGGTTTTGACAGTCTCACTTCAGCCAAAATGATGCATGTTGCTTATTCAGTGGTGATCTATGGAATCATTAGAAAAAAGAATTGAAAAAATTCCTACCTTCAAAATTCTGATTTGGCATTACCTAGAATTAATGATATATTTGCCAGAAACACGTAGTTCTAAAGGCTTCAGTGCAGCCAAAGTGACATACTACTTATACACATATGATTTCATCAATCATAAGGAAAAAAGAAACCTACCTTTGAAATAATATTCTAGGCTCTCAAACAGAATTATTCACATATTAGCATGGAAAACACTGTTCTGAGTGTTGTAGTTCAGCCAAAATGACACATTACATATATGAATGTTATTTCAGCAATCATAAGGGAAAAATCAACCATACCCCTACCTTTCAAACTCCATTCTGTGCTCTAAATTGGGTTACTGACACATTTGCCTGGAACAACACAGTTCCAAAGGCCTCAGCTCGATGAAAATGCCATTACTTAAACGAATTTCATCTAGGCAATCACATAGAGAGAAAAACGAAAAACATACCTTTAAAAGTTTGTTCTGGTCTCTAATATCATATTGCTGACAAATTCATTGATAAAAAATCCAGAAAAACTTTGTTCTGAAGGTCTCAGGACAACCCAAATTACATATATTACTAAAGTAATATGATCTTGGCAATAATAAGGGAAAATTCACCCAAAGCTTATTTATAAAACTCTGTTCCAGGTTCCAGGTGTCATTATTGGCAAACTGGTTCAGAACATCTCATTCTGTAGATCTCAGTTCAGTCAAAATGAATCATATGACTTAGATGAATGTGATCTAGGTAATCATAAGGAAAATGTGTGACATTTTACTTGATCTGAGACCCTCGGAACTGGGTGTTCAGGTTGATCTGTCAACAATGCCATTTGGAACCCAGAACGGAGTTTTATAGGTAATTTTTATGGATTTTTTTTCATATCATTATTCCTTAAGTCACATTTAGTTTAGTAATATTTGTTAATTTGGCTTTTCTGAGAACCTTAAGAACAAAGTGTTTTGAGGCCTTTTAGTACTAATTTTGTTATTAATGCAACTTAGAGCTCGGAACAGAGTTTTAAAGGTAGATTTTTGCTATTTCTCCATATGATTAGGTAGATAATATGCATTTAAGTACTGTATCATTTTGCTCCATTCTATTGTGGGTAAATTTTTCAGTGTTAGAATAATGAAGGCAAATGATAAAGGGTAGCAAGAGAGGGGGAATTGGAGGAGTCAATGTTACAAAAGCCTGCACTGACTTAGAACAAATAGTTCCACTCCTGGAAATTTGTAACAGACGATACAAATTTCCAGTATATTCTGTTACATCACATGGTACTGGAAGGTTTGCTAAAGCAAATGCCCCATGATATCACCACGGAACTGAATAAGAGAATTTTCTCCCCAAAAAGTCTCACAACTACATCTCTTGTCTGGTCAATCATTTGCTTTGAACTTTTTGCCTTGTTTCTCTAGTTCTTGACTTCCATTACTGATAATGTTAAGTCAGAAAATGCTGTAAAAACTGTGGCCTTTCCTCACCAGCACATCTTGCATTTAAAACCTGATCATTTTCCTGTGCTTATCCTTTTCAACATAGGATAATTCAACAGTATAAAATGAATGAGTTAACTACAGAAAACCAGTTTGCATGCTTTATACAACTCTGTGCTTTTTCTTTTCTCTTTCACTTGAGCAATGAAATGTGAAGATGTAGCAGATTCTGGTTTTGAGGTTAAACGAATAGAGGAAGACATCCACGTACAGAATGCCTAAATGTCCCTACCTATATAATCTTTCTATTGCTCCTATCATTTTGCTAAAATGCAGAGCTAGTGTTTAGTGTTCACCACAGGAAAATCTAGAGTTAAGACAAATAAGTTGCCTGAGTCAGTGTTTTTATGTGTTATGTGAGACAAGGAGAGATTGTATATTAATAGACAGAATGCCAGAAGTCCACATGCAGATGGAGCACAAAGAAAAGACAGCTACCAGGGCCAGAGGAGTGAAACTTGACAACCCCCCTAAAGTGCTGGCTCACTACGCAGCTGTCATCAGATGGGTAGTGACACACATCACTTATATGAATGTGATTATGCAATTATAAGAAAAAGCCTATGAAACCTGCATTTAAAACTCCATTCCAGTATCTCATATGACTTAGATGAATGTGATCTAAGTAATAATCATAAGGAAAATATGTGACATTTAACCTGATCTGAGACCCTCAGAACTGGATGTTCGGGTTGATCTGTCAACAATGCAATTTGGAATCCAGAATGGAGTTTCATAGGTAATTCTTATGGAACTTTTTCCTTATCATTCCCCAAGTCACATTTAGTTTAGTAATGTTTGTCATTTTGGCTTTCCTGAGACCTTAAGAACATGGTGTTTTGAGGACTTTTAATACTAATTTCATTAAAAATGCAACTTAGAGCTCAGAACAGAGTTTCAAAGGTAGATTTTTGCTATTTCTCCTTACAATTAGGTATATAACATGCATTTAAGCAATGTATCATTTTGTTTGATTCTATTGTGGGTAAATTTTTCAGTGTGTGGATAATGATAGCAAATGATAAAGTGCAGTGAGAAAGGGGGAACTGGAGGAGTCAATGTTACAAAAGCATGCACTGACTTAGAAAAAACAGTTCAACTCCTGGAAATTTGTAACATGATACAAATTTCCAGTATATTCTGTCACATCACATGGTACGGGAAGGTTTGCTAAAGCAATTGCCCTATGATATCATCACAGAACTGATATAAAAGAATTTTCTCCCCAAAAAGTCTCACTATTACATCTCTTGTCTAGTCAATCATCTGCTCTACTTTTTGCCTTGTTTCTCTTGTGCTTAACTTCCATCACTGATAATGTTACGTCAGAAAATGCTGTCAAAACCATGGCCCTTCCTCACCAGCTCATCTTGCATTTAAAACCTGATCATTTAACTGTGCTCATCCTTTTCAACATAGGATAATTCAACACAGCATAAAATGAATGAGTTAACCAAAGAACAACCAGCTCGCATACTTTATACAACTCTGTTTCTTCTTTTCTCTTTCACCTGAGCAATGAAATGTGCAGATGTAGCAGATTCTGGTTTTGAGGTTAAAGGAACAGAGGAAGACATCCATGTAGAGACTGCCACAGAGGTATCTGAAAATGAAGATGTGAAGATGGAGGAAGTGCAGAGGATGTGGAAGATAGCATAGTCATAGGTGCTGTCTCTGTTGCTCTTTTCTTTGATGGAGGTGCGAAGAAGTCTGTAATCCCATGTTTCGACATTTCAGGTCCAATAAGTGGGCACACCATCACTGAAATCATGTGCAAATTGTTAGTTAATGTAAATCTGAACAAACACAAGTTGACAAATTATATGATTACTAAAATGATTATTTAAGATTTACAATGATCATCCACATTTTACCACTGTTCACAATTCACCACTATACACACTCCACAAGTTCAGAAATTAAATGAATCCTAAAAATTTTTTTTGCCCAGGATGCTCGCACAAAATCAAAGTTAGTAGACTATGCTGTTGCTTGCAATTCACATTCTGAAACAACTGACTGATAATTAACTATGCTTTGTTGGCACTCATACTGTTAATTCCTCTTATTGTCAAGGGTAATTAGTGCCACCACCCATTCCCTGGAACTCATCCATTTTTTAATCTAATAATTGGGTAACATTTATTTTGCAAAGTCAATAGAGTAAAAAATACACTATTTAGAGGACTGGAACAATAATGGCAAGTTTGCAGATGTCAGTGATTTGTTGAGTATCTAGGAGTGGTCAAAGATATGCTTAACTCTATTCCTGGCATTAAATACAATAACTGAAAACTCAGCTCAAAATGCTCAGTTTCACACATAATCAGCTTAGCCATAACTACACATACAACTTATACAAATGTATTATTGGTTATCGTACGGCAAATATCAAAAAACCTACATTTCAAATTCAGTTCCAGGATCTAATCAGAATTATTTACAAAATTGGCCTAGAATACCTTTGTTACAAAAGTCTTTGATCAACCAAAACAACACACATCACATATATGAATAGGAACAAACTGTAAAAACCTACCATTTAATATCCGTTCAGGGCTCTTAAAGGAATTATTATAAATTGACCAGAACATCTGGTTTCAAGGTCTACCAAAAAGACACATCACATCACTTATATGAATGTTACAAATGTTACAAATTCAAACTTCGTGGATCCAGAGCCATGTTATAATACACATTCAGTCTTATACACAGGGTAAAAGAAAATAATGTAAAAGTGCAGCAGCTAAAAGTACACATATAAATAAAAAAAATAACAGATTTGGTTCAGTGCCATTGTCATACACACACCAAGACTGTCACAAACAATGAACAATTATCTTTTTGAGTTTACATGATTGTAGAGTTTAATACCTCCTGGTACAAATGTATTCTTTTATCTGCATGTTTTTTGCAATGGTAAACACAATCTTTTGCCTGATCTTAAAAACAAGTAGTTATTATTTACAGGATAGCGAGAATCACTCATAATTCTATAAGTTAAATTCAAAACATATTCTGAATATAATACATCAAGCACAGCTGCATTAGCACCCAATTTAGTACCTACTTTTACAAATTTCCTAAGTTTATTCTTGTTTTTTACACTGAAACATCGATATGATATTATACAAAAACAAAGCGTTTACTAAGACTGACTTACAGAACACAGAAAGAACGGTCCAATCAGTTTTCATTTTTTTTTTTTACTAAGATTGACTTATAGAACACAGAAAGAACGGTGCTATCAGTTATAATTTTTTTAAAACTCTTAAAAAATGAATTCTTTGCATACATTTTCTATAAACCTTTTAACTGTTAACATCACCATTTAGACTACCATCAATAATCAAGTCCAAGTATTTATAATGTGCACAATATCTACTTGCTCTCCTTTGATAATTAGTTGTTCAATGCACTTTTCCTTGCGAAAGTCAATCACCATTTCTTTGGTCTTTTTGATATTCAGTCAAGTAATTTTCATCACACCAATGAAAAAAGTCATTAGCTTGAGACCGATATTCACGGACATATCTATCCCTTATTTTCCAATAATTACTGTCATTAGCATATTTGATAACAGAAGAAGCATGAAAAAAAAAGCCTAACTTTAACATTCTGTTCTGGGACTGAAATAGAATTATTAACAAATCAGCTAGAAACTCACTATTTAAAAAATCTCAGCTTAGCCAAAATGACACAAATTACTTAAATGTGTATTATCTATGAAGACAAGAAAATGTAAAAAAAGAAAATACATTTCAACCTCCATTTCAAGGTCTAATTTGAATAATTTACAAATTGGAGTGCAACAACAGGTTCTGAAGGTCTCAGTCCTGACAAAATGATAAAAAAATAGTATATCAGTGGAGACCACCGGTAGCAATTGTGGTGATGGTGGTGGTGGTAGTAGTAGTAGTTGCTGTTGATGTAGAAGTAATAGTAATGGTGGGGGTAGTAGTAGTGGTAGTAGTAGTTGTGTTGGTGTAGTAGTAGTAGTAATGTTAGTAGGGGTGGTGGTGGTAGTAGTAGTAGTCGTGATCCCCAAGTAAGGAGCAGAGCTGTGGCGCGTATTGTGCAGATGAAGCCTACTGGGTCCCACCTCACCTTCTACTGGCTCCTCCCTCATGTTAATGGGATGGATTATCCTCTCCCTTTGACAAAGTAATTGCGTTATCCCTCCAAGGATGGGAACCATCTACCTGTGCTATAGAAACCCTCCCGCCCTGTGTCTGGCACGCCCCAGCGAGGCAGGAGGAACAGGCTCTTTAACCGTCGTGGTCTTGGCTACGCTGGCAAACGTTTACCTTCATTGTAAAATCCACCAGAGGGAGACGAATTAAGTCCTTCTAGCCTGTGCATTTGGAATGATCAAATGCGTACGTGATTATCTGAGGCGTGTTCTGACAGCGTGTATAGTACAGAACACCCTCTTCGGCAGCGTTAAGAGTGTGTACGAGCCCTCGGGAGGTTAGGAACTAGTCGCCCTCCTGTAATGTCATACGCCGTACTTAATGCTTCAACGACACCACATTTCAGTAGTTTCGCGAGTGATTTCCTTTCTACAAAAGGGAAGCAATCGGGTGAGGGCGTAAAGGACCTTGCTAACCGTAGTAATCACTCAACCATCCTTCGAGGAAGTGGTTAAGCCAACTAATAACAGCCGGATCTGAAGGATTTTTCGTTTTTTAATCTCCCAGCTAATGCGAGAAGTCCTAGGATCAGGGATCATCCAAACGAGTAAATACAGTCACGAGGGAATTATGAAAGCCCAGGGGTTGGCGGACCTCTCTAGGGTATAGTCATTTCCCGTACACTGACTCGGTTCCAGGCCTCCCCGGACGTCCAGGATCTTCGGTCTGGGGGCCCGATTGCCCGAGTGCTCTATCCGCCCCTGAAGAGGCCTTTCAATTAAGGAGGAGGAGGGAAAGCTAATGAAGTGGACTTTGCCTGTCATGAAGGGACGCTCCAGTCCTTCCAGCGCTGGAATTAAATCCCAGGGTTCAAAGTCAGACAGAGAGAAAAAAAAAAAAATGCCTGGAAGGAACTTCTGTTAGAGGACGTAAATTAAAGAGACTTTAAGAGTAGGTCAACGATTTTGCGAAAGAATATTTCCATTGACAAGGTGGAGGAAAGGATGGAGACACTAGTATGTAAACTTCTAGTCAAAGAGGAGCTCTCTGAGCAGGTTCTCGACCCAAAAGCTTAAGACTGAGAGCTGGAAAAGTTAGATGGTAAGGAGAGTGTCAGAAGCTAAGAAGAGTTTTAGGAGATAATTATAGTGTGAGATGGTAAGTGAAGTGTTAAGAACGTCAGTAGAGTGTTAGGTGATAAGTAGAGTGTTACATGCTAAGTAGAGTATAAGACAGCAAAGTGAGAGTTATAAGGTCAGGAAAGTATTAAGTGGTAAGTGGAGTGTTAGAAGATAAGTAGAGCGTTAGATGGCAAGGAGAGTGTTAGAAGGTCAGTTGAATGTTAGATGCTAAGTACAGTGTTAGAAGGTTTTGAGGAGATTCTTAGAATCCAAGTAACGTTTTTGCATTACAAGACACAGACAGATGAGCGAACATTACCATGAGGCAAGGCGGGACGATGCTTTAATGCCGTGGTGCTGTTGAGAGATGCAGGAGAAAGAGGCGAAGGAAGGCGACGTCCCGTGGGTCAGTGCATGAAGGCATGCAGTTGCATCTCGAAGGCAGGAAATCGTCGATGAAGCGGTGGAAGAGAGTGCCGTATGACTGGACGGAAACCTTCGAGGGACACTGCTGTTGGCTGGGGAAGAAAAGAGGCCTTAAGTCACTTTCGCAATATCGTTGTAAAATACGCTGTAAATAAGGTTCATTATTCTACTCTGATGGCTATACTTCAAAACAGAACGGGTGTCACTCAATTATGAACGCAAATAGAACCTTGATGAGTCTCAGGAGACTTTCAAGACACTGCAGTCCACAGCCTGATCACGAACAAAACCCAAAGCAAAATTAAAACCCAATAAAAATGATTAAAATGTCCCTTGGAACATCAGTAATCTCGATTGAAATATTTGGTTGTTTGATGAAACTGAACCACACATTTGTCTTGTGGTGGAGGAGGAATAATACATTGGCTGCACGATCTCTAACCTTGGTTCAGTAAGGGGCCTTCTTTTACACTAGCGTTCGATCACAATACAGATATGTTACAGGAAACTGGCTCGTCGATGCTTGTATGTGTTTGTGTTAATACATTTTGTATTCTCAGTCAATAACACTGTAATTTGTCTCAGTCAGTCACTTCCTGCTATTGCTACTATTAATATCAACTGTTAACTATAACTCTACTAGTACTACTACTACTATTACTACCACCACCACCATTACTATTACTACTACTACCACTACTACTACTACTATTACAACTAATACTACTGCTACTACTGCCACCACTACTACTATGACTACTACTACTACTTCTACTACTACTGATAATAACGATAATAATATAATGTAACATAAAAGAAATATAAATACCTGGACTTACCCCTGAGGTAAAATTCTTTTCCCTCCAGCTCATTCAAGTCATGGATGATCGGCACTTGAAGGGTAACATAACCTGACGAGGTCATAACAAGGAGGAGTGTCACCATGAGACGACCCTCGAGTCACATCAGGCGAATACCGACCAACCAACAGCCACTTCTCACAGAGCCGCTATTTTGCCTTCGCGTTATCACGTCCTCTGGACATCAACACACAACAATGTGCACGTCAGTAATACTGCCGCCACCGCCTTCGCATTGCCAAAGCTCGAGAGAACATTACGGCATGCAAAACTATCGTGTTGGTGGTGGGGCAAATGGAGAAACGCCAGAAGGGATGTTGGGAACACACGTGAATGGGAGGGGGGGGGGGGGTGTGGAAGGAGACAATTGTGGTAATTTTCAGCGGGAAGTTCTCTCAACACTCGGCCACATTCGCGATAATGTGACGACCAATTTCCCGTTAAAAGTCGTTTTCTCCCCGTTCGTGTTCTGCACTCGGGAATGACCGACCGTAAAATCTGAGTGGGTCATTGATGATTTCTCGAGAGGTTTCAGTAATGGCGGTGAAAGGCTCGAACGGAAATGAGGGTTAACGTGTGTGTGTGTGTGATCCCTACAGAGTTTGTGTGTTACGGGGAGAATTTCACACTCGTGATGCCCCCGTCCCTTAACTTTTTTTTTTCTATGTTAGCTGAGACGGCACGGGCAGCTAAGGCCCTAATCAAGGCCATCCCATTAACGCTA
>JAYMFT010319755.1:0-10016 GCA_038088735.1 Panulirus argus | reverse complement strand
GGGGGGGGGGGGGGGGGGGGGGGGGGGTGGGGGGGGGGGGGGGGGGGGGGGGGGGGGGGGGGGAAGCTGTAACCCAGTGGGGTAGAGATGATACGAACTGAGTAGGATAGGGTGAACTGTGTACAGCTGATACTGGTACTACCTGCCTGGCGGGAGGAGTGTTCTCAGCTTTACTTGCTCCTCCTGCCCAAATCGTAGTAGTAGTGATGATGATAATGATAGTAATGATAGTAGTAGTAATAATAATAATGATAATAATAATAATAATAATAATAATAATAATAATAGTAATAACAGTAATAATAATAATGATGATGATGATAATGATAATGATAATAATAATAATGATAATAATAATGATGATAATGACAGTCAGCTTGTTTTTAAATTGACGACAGCCAAAGTTGGAGTTGGGGAAAAAAAAAAAAAGAAAGAGAAGGGAGTGTTTCATATTCTTTGCATAAGTATAAAGGTGGAGGCTAATGTGTAGCGTGCTGATTACATGGGATACTAACGCTGGAGCTGGTCTTGTCGTGGTCTGCGCCAGATGGGATGGGCCCTTTGTGGTTGGTGTGGTGCGGAAACGCAACCCAAGGACGAGGGATCTCCCGGTGGTAGGAGCTGTAAGGGTGGGGGGGAGGGTGTATGATTTAACAGACTTTGGGTGAAAAAGCTCATTTGGAATATTTTTTCCCTAGAGAAACAGAAGGAAAAGTGGTCAAGACTGAGGTATTTGGATTCAGACGAGTCAATGGGGGACCTTGACTGAGTGATGATGGAGGGAGATTCAACAGGAACAGGAGATGAGTTTGCTGAGATTTACCGCTGGTCAGGCCGGCGGGATTACCTTGAATCAGGCTGGCTGGATTACCTTGGATCAGGCTGGCTGGATTACTTTTGGTCAGGCGCGTGTGATTGTCTTGAGTCATTCGGACGGGATTGCCTTGGGTCAGGCGTATTAGATTACCTTGGTTCAGGCTGGTAGGATTACCTTGGATCAGACGGACTGGATAACCTTACGTCAGGCTGCTGGGATTACCTTGGGTCAGGCTGGCGGGATTACCTTGGGACAGGCTGATGGGATTACATTGAGTCAGGATGACGGGATTGCCTCGGGTCAAACCGGCAGGATTACTTTGACTCTAGCTGACGGGATTACGTTGGGTTAGGTTAGCCGGATTCCTCCGGACCAGGCTGGTGGGATTACCTTAGATCAGGCTGATGGATTACCTTGGCTTAGGCTGGTGGGATTACCTTGGGTCAGGGTGGTGGGATTACCTTGGATCAGGGTGATAGAACTAGGTCAAGATAATGACATCTGGATCAGGCAGGAGTCGACCTTGTATGATGCTGGTACATCACTGACCTGAGGTTCAGAGGAACCTCAGAGAACTCAGAATGAACATTGCCGGAATATACTAACAACTTGAGGGAAGACCTCAGCGTGAACAATGCTGGAATTTATTAACAAATTGAGGGAAGAACTCGGAGTGAACAGTGCCGGAGTATGTTAACAACTTGAGGGGAGAACTCAGAGTGAACATTGCCGGAATATGTTAACAATTTGAGGGGAGAACCCAGAGTGAACAATGCCGGAGTAGATTCACCAGATATGTTGAAAGGTCGCGTAAGGCGACAGTAACCGGCTGCTTCTTGATTATTACGTTGGTCAGCGATTAAAAGATTTTAAGCTATTATACATATCTTGTCTCGGATAAAAGTATTAGCAATGGACTGTGCGAATTTGGTAGTCTTATCATACAAGAATTTTAAACCACTTTAGTATGTTTTAATCGCTTTACAGTGTGATGACCGACGGGCGGCCGTTATCTTTGTATCATCCGCAATCATGTTTGGATCGGAGTCCAAATCTTTCTTGCATGCCATCTGCAGTGACCAAGAAGAGCAACGGTCTCAAGGCAGAACCCAGCAGCACGCCACTCATAACTTGGACCCATTACGAGAAAGCTTCCCTTCCACTAGGATAATCTATTCATCAAAGGAGTCTCCCACTTATTCCTGCCTGTAGAGCCAGCTCCTTTACTAATCTCCTGTGTAGTACAGATACTTTCTAGCAGTCCAGAGACAGTCAGTTCACCTAGCCTTCTCTTTTGTCAAAAACAGAGCTCACTCTTTCTTGGAAATCTAAGAGGTTTGATACGCGTGACCACCATTCCCTAAAATCGTGTTATCTTTTACGTAGCAGGAAGTAGTCTCTCTCTGCTTCCTGGTTATCTTTCCAGTACCTTTTAGACCTCACTCCTCGTCATGAAGACTGGTCTGTAGCTCAACGCCTCTCCCAGTCTCTTTGATTATTTATAGATAGGTATGACGATTGCATTCTCTCGACATTTCAAGTGGTCTGTCAAGTGTGTCGTCACACATCATCAGCTAAATTTAATGTCATGTTTTCTGGTTGTCCTGGTCCTAGATCTTTCAAAAAAGAAAGAAAACTGTTCAGTATGCATGCCACCAGTCTGCTCTAAAAACTTAAGTTTATGACTTGGTCGCTCTTCACTCGTTTTGTCTATGATGGGCGAAATTAAGGCCTCTAAGCCTTTCCCTATATTCTCAATTATTGAACCATCTTTGTTACCCTCCTGAGGACCTTCTCAACTAGCTCTTTGTGTATTTTTTTTTTTAGACACAGTGACCAAACTTAAGAAACATAGCTTAATTTTGGTCTTATGCAGTGCGTTAACTGCTTGCTGAATATATTCTTGTCGATGAACCTGAGTTGAATTCTAATGTTTGCCAGTAGACAATTGGTCTTCATAACTGTTTTCTTAAGCAGGGACTCTGTCGACAACATTGGTATGATGTCGACTCCAAGTCTCTTTCACAGACAGATTCCTGCTGCTTATTTCTTCCTAAATAACATTCATATTAAGCCCCTCTTCCACTGTAACCCATCTATATTACTTTACATACGCTTTGGCTGAATTTTATTAGTCATGTGTCAAACCAATGTTGGAGTTTGTTTAGGTTGAAGTGAACTTCCTTTCGTTTCAATGCAATTACCTGTTTGTACTTTGTAAGGGAAGGGAGCCCCATCTCTATTGAACATTCTCCATTATACAACATCTTGCATTTCTATCTGCTGTCTGCATCAACCGCCATCTTCATCCATTTAGCTCCATTCATCTACCACATCACAACTCTCTGCACAAGTTTCTTGACTAGTTTCCTGCTGACTTCTATTCAGCTCGACTATACAACCCTCAAAGACCTATTCACAATCATCAGCCTCTTTGAAAAACCTGAAGGTTGTGACCAGGTCAACCCCCGCTCTTCTTTCTTCCACGGTGGGAAAGTTTAAAGTCTTTTAACCTTTCCCCATAACTCAGCTCTCCTCATTCCGTTTACCATCTTTTTCGCTCGTCTGTAGACCTCCCCCTCTATTAACTCTTTGTATTTCTTTAGGTGCGGGTGACCAGACTTGGGAAGCATGTTCTATATTTGGCCTTTTGTAGGATGTGAACAACTTGCTGAATATATCCTTATCCATATACTCAAATATTTGCCAGCAGTTGGTCTCCTTAAATATTCTCCTAAAGTGGGATTCTGCTTACGGACAACGTCGACTCCTAAGTCTCTTCCACAGACAGATTCTAGTAGCTTATTTCCTGCCACAGGATATTCAGACCGAGGCTCTTTTTTGATGACCGTGTGTGTGTGTGTGTGTGTGTGTGTGTGTGTGTGGTTTCCTATCTAACTTCCTCGTTTTGTTTTGCGTAAATGTGTGTGTATGTGTGTCTATGTACGAATGTGTTCATATGTATACACCCTGCTAATCATTTTATGTGTGACTTGGTACATAAGTATATACCAGGATATCCCTATGTCTGTTCCAGTAAAAGCTGAAGGTGCTTGGGGTACCTGGTGACAGTACTAGGATCCCAGGTCTTCTATGATGGAATAACAGGAAACAGTTCGAGTTGAAATTGAAAGGCCATGGAATTTATTTTGATTTTGTGAGTAGCTGGCTGCAGCTGGCATCAACATGTGCTTTACAAAGAGTGGCTTTGTTTACTCTCTCTCTCTCTCTCTCTGAAATATCATTACACTGTTTCGTTGATTGTCCAAAACTGATGTATTGTGTTCGTTTTGGTAAATAGTTTTGCCGTTTTGAATAAAGTAGTGTAGCTGGCCCTGTCCACCTAAGTGAACAGAGAGAGAGAGAGAGAGAGAGAGAGAGAGAGAGACCAGGTAGGTTGACATTTACTCTCTCATTTTATTTTAAAGTCCCTTATCGACCACATGTGTGTCGCGCGCGCGCGCGCGCGCGCACACACACACACACACACACACACACACACACACACACACACACACACACACACATACATACGTACATATATAACACACACACACACACACACACACATACACACACTCTCTCTCTCTCTCTCTCTCTCTCTCTCTCTCTCTCCCCCCTGCAGAGAGGTCAAAAGTGTTAGGAGATAGCAGTGTATGCAAATCATGATGGATTAATGTCAAACGGTAGATTAATCCTTAACTGTAAAGAGCTGGAATTCAAGGACCGTGCCAGGGAAAGCGCGCCTGATGTTGCCAGAGAGCCGTAGCTTACACTGGGCGGAGAGGTCACAGTAGCCGGATTTAGCTGTCACAATATCCGGCCGGGTGCAGCCCGAGCCTAGATAGTGTAAACATGTATCTCCAGGGGTACATTTGCACTTCTCAAGGGGTACATAAGGGGTCTGTACACTACTGTACAGTGTATACCATGAGTAATGTAGAACATAAGTAGTATAGAACACCCTCGTTACAAATCGGTATAAAATTCTTATATAGTCTCTTACAGATTTCAGAACAATATAGGATCAATGTAACTTTATCAATTTTTGATCCTTGATTTTTTAGGGGTTACATGGCAATCTGTCAGCATGCCCAAGGGGTGGTATACCGGGTCGACATGCTGTCAGTGGACTGAACCAGGGCTTGTAAAACGTCTGAGGTAAACCATGGAAAGGTCTGTGGGGCCTGGATGTGGATAGGGAGCTGTGGTTTCGGTGAATTACACATGACAGAGGAACAAAGAGGTTGGGAGCCCCTGCTCTAGTGGCTACATATATATGCCAAGAGCGATACACACGCTGGCGCCGATCGTGTGGGCTACACATTCCGTGAATACCCCCAGCCGCTACGTCAGACAGTCAGGGCGGAAAATCTCGCGGAAATGCACTTGGATTTCGGCCAAATTGCCTTCTTATTCTGTGCTTTTCTGTTGCAACCTATGTTTAATTCAAGTGCTGGCAACTTGCAGGCGAAGATTGTTGTGTAGGGAGATTATCTCCGGGAGGATTATAGTTAGTTCTGTAGGGAGGATAATCCAGGGAGATAAACAGATTTTGTGTCGAGATTAAGTCAGGGAGGAGAATATAGTGAGTAGTGTAAGGAGATTAACTTAGGGAGATTATATTGATTAGTGGGTGGAGATCAACTTAGGGTGATTACATTGAATAGTTTATGGACATTAACCCAGGGAATTATATTAAGTAGTGTATGGAGATTAACCCAGAGAATTATATTAAGTAGTGTATGGAGATTAACCCGGAGAATTATATTAAGTAGTGTATGGAGATTAACCCAAGGAATTATATTGCACTGTATGGGGATTAACTCGGGGGGGGGGGAGGAATAATGAGCTGTGTCTAAGGATTAACCCAGCAGAATTAAAGTGAGTTGTGTGGTAGGATTAACCCAGGGGGATTATAGTGTGTTCGTGTGGTAGGATTAACCCTGGGGGATTATAGTATGTTCGTGTGGTAGGATTAATTCAGGGGGATTATAGTGTGTTCGTGTGGTAGGATTAACCCAGGGGATTACGGTATGTTGGGGATAGGATTAACCCAGCGGGATTATGCTGACTTGTGTAGGATTAAGGGAGGAGGATTATAGTGAGTTCTGTGGGATGATTAACTCAGTGGGATTATAATGAGCCCGGAGGCAGGATTAACACGGGGGGATAACTGTGAGTTCTATGGTACGATTAACTTGGAGGGATTATAGTGAGCTTTGTTGAAGGATTAAACCATGGGGATTATGCTGAGTTATGTGGGAGGATTAACCCAGGAGGGTTATAGTGATGTATATAGCACCAGCTGCTGGGTGATGTACTGTACACAGCACCAGCTGGTGGGTGATGTACTGTACACAGCCCCAGCTTCTGGGTGATGTACTGTACACAGCACCAGCTGCTGGGTGATGTACTGTACACCGCATCAGTTGCTGAGTGATGTACTGTTACTGTACACAGCACTAGCTGCTGGGTGATGTACTGTACACAGCTCCAGCTGCTGCTTGATGTAGTGTACACAGCATCAGTTGCTGAGTGATGTACTGTTACTGTACACAGCACCAGCTGCTGGGTGATGTACTGTACACAGCACCAGCTGCTGGGCGATGTACTGTACACAACACCAACTGCTGGGCAATGTACTATACACAACACCAGCTGCTGGGCGATGTGCTGTACACAGCACCAGCTGCTGGGTGATGTAATGTACATAGCACCAGCTGCTGGGTGATGTACTGTACATAGCACCAGCTGCTGGGTGATGTAATGTACATAGCACCAGCTATGTCTTTTCAGTATGTGTCTTTTTACTGTGTTGTTGTGACCCTGTGAGCCAGAATTTCTTTAACTAGGATGTATTGGCATATTGGTAATGATATATTTTCTGGTATAGTTGTTTTAGAAATTTAGTAATGATATATTTTCTAATACAGTTGTATTGGAATATTAGTAGTGGTATATTTTCTGGTACAGTTGCATTAGAATATTAATGATGGTATATTACCTGATACAGTTGTATTAGAATATTAGTAATGATATATTGTATGGTATAGTTATATTATAACAGTAGTAATGATATATTTTCTGATACAGTCGTATTAGAATATTAGTAAAGGTATATTTTCTGATACGTTTGTATTAGAATATTAGTAAAGATACACTTTCTGACACAGTTGTATCAGAAAATTAGTAATGATATATTTGCTGATACAGTTGTATTAGAATATCAGTAATGGCATATTATCTGATACAGTTGTTTCAGAATATTTGTAATGATATATTTTATGGCATAGTTTTATTAGAATATCAGTAATGATATGTTATCTGGTATAGTTGTATCAGAATAGTAATAATGATATATTTACTGATACAGTTGTGTTAGAATATTAGTAATGCTATTTCTGAAGCATTTGTATTTGACTGCAAACAATATTTGTTCCGCTTGCTCATAATTTCATTTTCTATGACAAATGTTATATTCATTTTAGGTCAGAGATGTTCAGAAGGTTGTGATGGTCGCCACTTTGTCTAGTAAGTCCCACTAATGTTTTTCCCCCTACACCTTTCGCGTTCATATCATTCAAGCTTTTCTTTTGTTATTTTTGGTTTTATTTTGAGTGTATTGCTATGCCTCAGCCTTGGGTTCGTGTACTGAAACGCATTGTACACGCACATGCTGCACATGCTCTTAGTGATGCACGCACACTGATGAGAGTGTATGTATTGCTCTCTCTCTCTCTCTCTCTCTCTCTCTATATATATATATATATATATATATATATATATATATCTGTCTGTCTCAGTAGCAGTAATGACAGGATACGTTATGCTATGTCAGTGTGCACTAACTAACACACAGAAAAGGATGGGGGTATGAGGTCAGCGTTTTTTGACCTACCATGCCTCCTCCTTCCCAAGCCATACACCTGCACTAACTCTCTATCATCACCTCCTTCTAACTTGTCTTGCAGGTGTCAGCAGCATCACCTGAAAAGGACGCCGCCCGCAACACCTGCTCACCATGAGGTATAGTCGTACATAACTCCCTCACCTCCTCAACCTCCCGTAGCATTTTGGTACACACCTGTTCAGTTCATTCTCTCGTCCATCCGCCTGCTTGGTGTCATGGGAAGTGTTGTACGCTTTGTCTGTGGGACGTGTGTATATGTAGTGGTGTCTGTGTAGTGTAGTGGTTGTGTATACGAGTCGGTCTGACCCCTCGTATAGCCTACGATTCTACCCTACCCCTCCCACCGACCCCCCCAAGCTCGTACAATCCTGTGGTGTGGGGGGGAGTCACGTCTAAAGGTTTGTTGACAACAACAATTTAACCAGCGCATTCTGCACCAGCGAACAATCAGCCGACAGACGACTCGTCCGAAAACAGAATGCCAGCGGACAGCTCACAACTGAAAAATATCGTCAGCAGGCCATGTGTTCGCGAACATTTCGCCAGCAGACGGTTTGCTGGCGGGGGAAATATCTAGCAAATGATATGCCGGGGGAACGTTTGGTCAGCATGGAAAGTAACTGACACATATGTTCATGTCTATTGTGTATGTCACTCCTAAAACCTAGTAATGTTTATTGTACAAACTGTCATAACGCCAAGTACTGTCGTACAAGAACTACTATAGCTGGCATAGCGCCTCGTGATGTCATAATAAATTTGCTGTAACTAGCCAAACGCCTCGTAGTGTTATGAAATAACTACCATAATTAGCTTAGCACCTCGTCATGTTGTACAAAAAGTGGTTTCTGGCTAGTGAACTCCATTTCCCAGTCTGTTTCATCATAAATATTGTCAAGGGTTTGTGTAGTGTCCACGATTATAATCTCCTGTTTACGTCTTGTCCCGCCACTGTGGTTTTGATGTCCTCATTTACCTCATAGTCAAACTTAAGCATTACATGAGCAATTTTCTCTTTTTCCAGTTGATATATATATAGTATTCTCAATACCCATACTAGTATCTGTGTGGAGATAAGATATAGTAAATGATGGTGTATCGGTCCTTGTCATCTTGGTGTGCCTACTGACGAGTTGTTGGTAGTAAGAAACTTGCCCGTATCCACTCGCCATAACTCCCAGTCACCCGTGAGACTGCAGATTCCCCCAATGTACCTTTCCAGTTGAGATCTTCCGTTTATGAGTGCATTATCACCGTCTCTGACAAGTGAGTATTATTTCACTGCTTCATGTGCCATGCCGATTGTTCCTTCATTGTCATCATTGCGTATCTGTTTCTGGGTCGTTGATTTTTATTTGAGAGAGAGAGAGAGAGAGAGAGAGAGAGAGAGAGAGAGAGAGAGAGAAGGAAGTGTTATAAGGCGACTGCGGATGACGAAGGATGCCCGACAGAGGAGACGAGCAAGGACTGAAAGCACCAGCAGGACTCGTGCATCCCTAACAAGACGGACGCTGGTTAAAGATAAAAAGATGTCAGAGGCATCAGACATGACGAATGTCCTAAAAATAAGATTAATATAAAACACGCGCTACAATAGAGCGGTGGCAACGTGGATTTCCACATCATACTGCATCAAGCCGACCACAGAGGTTGCGGCAGAGAGCAAGAGATGAGGTAAAGAAAGCAACAGAGACGTGGGACAGTGAGAGAGGTCTGGTTGCTGGTAGACCAAAGAGTCAGTATATACACCTGGTAGAGAGAGAGAGGAGACAGAGAGAGGCATAAACAAGCTCTCACTCACCGGACAAAGGATGAAACTCATCAAAGAGAGGACCTCCAAGGCTCCGGCATCAACACGCCTCCTTCAAATAATACAAAAACGAGTAAGTCT
The DNA here is from genome assembly GCA_038088735.1 of Panulirus argus. NCBI lineage: Eukaryota > Metazoa > Arthropoda > Malacostraca > Decapoda > Palinuridae > Panulirus > Panulirus argus. Next base: position 395 of record JAYMFT010319755.1, on the reverse strand, counting down.
GGCCCCTCCAAAGGGAGTGTCGACACAGCTCGCAAGTGTCGAGTATATGAGGGTCCTCCCTCCCCTTCCCTCAACCGAGCTGTCTCTGGAGGCTAGAGGACGCAAGTGCTTACTTAACGTCGGTAATGTACTTATACCAATGCTGCTAAGCCTCAAGCACCTCCGACAACTCTCTGGTGTGCCGCGGACAGTGGGGATAAACATATCTTCTGTGTGTATGTGTGTGTGTGTGAACTATTTATGTCTGCTTGCTTTTTGAGTATTATAGGGAAAAACATGATGCGCTGGTGTCGTCCTGTCTCTTTACCTTGTGTGTGTGTTTATATATATATATATATATATATATATATATATATATATATATATATATATATATATATAGAGAGAGAGAGAGA
>JAYMFT010319744.1:0-10016 GCA_038088735.1 Panulirus argus | reverse complement strand
GAAGGTAGATAGGGATAAACAGGGAGTCAAAGGTCTGGGGAGATACCTAGGGTTTCACAGGGAGTCAAGGGACTGGAGAGGTAGCTAGTCCTTCACAGGGAGTCAAGGGACTGATAAGATAGATAGGCGTTCAGAGAGAGTCAAGGGACTGAGAAGATATCTAGGGCTACACAGGGAGTCAAGGGACTGGGGAGGTAGCTAGGGCTTCACAGGGAGTTAAGGGACTGGTGAGGTAGATAGGGCTTCAGAGTGATTCAAGAGACTGGGGAGGTAGCTAGGGCTTTACAGGGAGTAAAGGGACTGGGGAGGTACCCAGGGCTTTACAGGGAGTCAAGGGACTGAGGAGGTACCTAGGGCTTCACAGGGAGTCAAGGTACTGGGGAGGTGGCTAGGGCTTCACAGGGAGTCAAGGGACTGGGGAGGTAGCTAAGGCTTCACAGGGAGTCAAGGGACTGAAAATGTAGCCTGGGCTTCACAGGGAGTCATGGGACAGGGGAGGTAGCTAGGGCTTCACAGGGAGTCAAGGGACTGAGAAGGTAGATAGGGCTTCACAGGGAGTTAAGGGACTGGTGAGGTAGCTAGAGCTTCAGAGTGAGTCAAGGGACTGGGGAGGTAGCTAGGGTTTCATAGGGAGTCAAGGGACTGAGAAGGTAGACAGGTCTTCACAGGGAATCAAGGGACTGGGGACGTAGCTAGGGCTTCACAGGGAGTAAAGGGACTGGGGAGGTAGCTAGGACTTCAAAGGGAGTCAAGGGACTGGTGAGGTAGCTAGGGCTTCACAGGAAGTCAAGGGACTGAGAAGGTAGCCTGTTCTTCACAGGGAGTCAAGGGACTGGGGAGGTAGCTAGGGCTTCACATGGTGTCAAGGGACTGGGGAGGTACCTAGGGCTTCATAGGGAGTCAAGGGACTGAGAAAGTACCTATTGCTTCAAAGGGAGTCAAGGGACTGGGGAGGTAGCTAAGGCTTCACAGGGAGTCAAGGGACTGAAAAGGTAGATAGGACTTCACAGAGAGTCAAGGGACTGAAAAGGTAGCCTGGGCTACAGAGAGAGTCAAGGCACTGGGAAGGTAGCTAGGGCTTCATAGGGAGTCAAGGCACTGGTGATGTAGCTAGGGCTTCACAGAGAGTCAAGGGACTGAAAAGGTAGCCTGGGCTTCACAGGGAGTCAATGGACTGGGGAGGTAACTAGGGTTTCACAGGGAGTCAAGGGACAGAGAAGGTAGATAGGGCTTCACTGGGAGTCAAGGGGCTGATAAAGTATCTACGGCTTCACAGGGAGTCAAGGGACTGGGGAGGTAGCTAGGGCTTCAAAGGGAGTCAAGGGACTGAAAAGGTAGGTAGGGCTTCACAGGGAGTCAAGGGACTGGGGACGTAGACAGGTCTTCACAGGGAGTGAAGGGATTGGGGACGTAGCTAGGGCTTTACAAGGAGTCAAGACACTGTTGAGGTAGCTAGGGCTTCACAGCGAGTCAAGGGACTCCGAAGGTAGATAGGGCTTCACAGGATGTCAAGGGACTGGGGACGTAGCTTGGGCTTCACAGGAAGTCAAGGCACTGGTGAGGTAGCTAGGGCTTCACAGGGAGTCAAGGGACTGAGAAGGTAGATAGGGCTTCACAGGGAGTCAAGGGACAGGGGAGGTAGCTAAGGCTTCACAGGGAGTCAAGGGACTGGAGAGATAACTAGGGCTTCACAGGGAGTCAAGGGATTGAGAAGATAGATAGGGCTTCAGAGGGAGTCAAGAGACTGGTGAGGTAGCTAGGGCTTCAAAGTGAGTTGAGGGACGGGAGGTAGCAGGTCTTCACAAGGAGTCAAGGGACTGGGGAAGTATCTAGGGCTTCACAGGGAGTCAAGGGACTGAAAAGGTAGCTAGGGGTTCACAGGAAGTGAATGGACTGGGGAGGTATCTAGGGCTTCAAAGGAAGTCAAGGGACTGGGGAGGTATCTAGGGCTTCACAGCGAGTCAAGGGACTAGGGAGGTAGACAGGTCTTCACAGGGAGTTAAGGCACTGTTGAGGTAGCTAGGGCTTCACAGGGAGTCAATGGACTAGGGACGTAGGTAGGGCTTTACAGGGAGTCAAGGCACTGTTGAGGTAGCTAGTGCTTCACAGGCGGTGAAGGGACTGGGGAGGTAGCTAAGGCTTCACAGGGAGTCAAGGGACTGAGAAGGTAGATAGGGCTTCACAGGGAGTTAAGGGACTGGTGAGGTAGATAGGGCTTCAGAGTGAGTCAAGAGACTGGGGAGGTAGCTAGGGTTTCACAGGGAGTCAAGGGACTGGAAAGGTACACAGGTGTTCACACGGAGTCAAGGGACTGTGGACGTAGCTAGGGCTTCACAGGGAGTCAAGGGACTGAGAAGGTAGAGAGGGATACACAGGGAGTCAAAGGTCTGGGGAGATACCTAGGGCTTCACAGGGAGTCAAGGGACTGGAGAGGTAGCTAGTCCTTCACAGGGAGTCAAGGGACTGGGGAGGTATCTAGGGCTTCATAGGGAGTCAAGGGACTGAAAAGGTAGCTAGGGCTTCACAGGAAGTCAAGGGACTGTGGACGTAGCTAAGGCTTCACAGGGAGTCAAGGGACTGAAAAGGTAGATAGGGCTTCACAGTTATTCAAGGGACTGAGGAGGTATCGAGGGCTACACAGGGAGTCAAGGGACTGGGGAGGTACCCAGGGCTTTACAGGGAGTCAAGGGACTGGGGGGGTAGCTAGGGCTTCAGAGAGAGTCAAGGGACTGGGGAGGTAGCTAGGGCTTCACAGGGAATCAAGGGATTGAGAAGGTAGATAGGGATAAACAGGGAGTCAAAGGTCTGGGGAGATACCTAGGGTTTCACAGGGAGTCAAGGGACTGGATAGGTAGCTAGGGCTTCACATGGAGTCAAGGGACTGGGGAGGTATCTAGGGCTTCAAAGGGGGTCAAGGGACTGAAAAGGTACCTAGGGCTTCACAGGGAGTCAAGGGACTAGGGAGGTAGCTTAGGCTTCACAGAGAGTCAAGGGACTGAAAAGGTATATAGGGCTTCACAGACAGTCAAGGGACTGAGAAGGTATCTAGGGCTACACAGGGGGTCAAGGGACTGGTGAGGTACCTAGGGCTTTACAGGGAGTCAAGGGACTGGGGAGGTACTTAGGGCTTGACAGGGAGTCAAGGGACTGGAGAAGTACCTAGGGCTTCACAGGGAGTCAAGGGACTGGAGAGGTAGCAAGGCCGTCACAGGGAGTCAAGGGACTGAAAAGGTATCTAGGGCTACACAGGGAGTCAAGGGACTGGGGACGTAGCTAGGGCTTCACAGGGAGTCAAGGGACTGAGAAGGTAGATAGGGCTTCACAGGGAGTTGAGGGACTGGTGAGGTAGATAGGGCTTCAGAGTGAGTCAAGAGAATGGGGAGGTAGCTAGGGCTCCACAGAGAGTCAAGGGACTCGGAAGGTAGCTAGGGCTTCAAAGGGAGTCAAGGCACTGTTGAGGTAGCTAGGGCTTCACAGGGAGTCAAGGAACTGAGAGGGTAGATAGGGCTTCACAGGGAGTAAAGAGACTGGTGAGGTAGCTAGGATTTCAAAGTGAGTCAAGGGAATGGGGAGGTAACTAGGGCTTCACAGGGAGTCAAGGGTCTGAGAAGGTAGACAGGTCTTCACAAGGAGTCAAGGGACTGAAAAAGTAGCTAGGCCTTCACAGGGAGTGAGGGGACTGAGAAGGTATCTAGGGATACACAGGGAGTCAAAGGTCTAGGGAGGTACCTAAGGCTTCACAGGGAGTCAAGGGACTGGGGAGTTGGCTAGGGCTTCACAGGGAGTCAAGGCACTAGGGAGGTACCTAGGGCTTTACAGGGAGTCAAGGGACTGAGAAGGTATGTAAGGCTACACAGGGAGTCAAGGGACTGGTGAGGTAGCTAGGGCTTCATAGGGAGTCAAGGGACTGGTAATGTAGCTAGGGATTCATAGGGACTCAAGGGACTGGGGAGGTAGACAGGTCTTCACAGGGAATCAAGGCACTAGGGAGGTACCTAGGGCTTTACAGGGAGTCAACGGACTGAAAAAGTATCTAGGGCTTCACAGGGAGTCAAGAGACTAGGGAGGTAGCTAGGGCTTCACAGGCAGTCAAGGGACTGAGAAGGTAGACAGGTCTTCAGAGGGAGTCAATGGACTGAAAAGGAAGCCTGGGCTTCACAGGGAGTCAAGGGACCGGGGAGGTAGCTAGGGTTTCACAGGGAGTCAAGGCACTGGTAAGGTAGTTAGGGCTTCACAGGGAGTCAAGGGACTGAAAAGGTAGCCTGGGCTTCACTGGGAGTCAATAGACTGGGGAGGTAGCTAGGGCTTCACAGGGAGTCAAGGGGCTGAGAAGGTAGAGAGAGCTTCACACGGAGTCAAGGGGCTGAGAGGGTATCTAGGGCTTCACAGGGAGTCACGGGACTGGTGAGGTAACTAGGGCTTCACAGGGAGTCAAGTGACTTGGAAAGTAGCTAGGGCTTCACAGGGAGTCAAGGGACTGGTGAGGTAGCTAGGGCTTCACAGGGAGTCAAGGGACTGGGGAGGTAGCTAGGGCTTCACAGGGAGTCAAGAGACTGGGAAGGTAGCTAGGGCTTCACAGGGAGTCAAAGGACTGAGAAAGTATCTAGGGCTTCACAGGTAGTCAAGGGACTGAAAAGGTAGCTAGGGTTTCATAAGGAGCAAAGGACTGTGACGGTATCTAGGGCTTTCACAGGAAGTCAAGGGACTGGGAAGGTAGCTAGGGCTTCACAGGGAGTCAAGGAACTGAGAAAGTATCTAGGGCTTCACAGGGAGTCAAGGGACTGAGAAGGTAGCTAAGGCTTCACAGGGAGTCAAGGGACTGAGAAGGTAGCTAGGGCTTCATAGGGAGCCAAGGACTGGGACGGTAGCTAGGGCTTCATTGGGAGCTAAGGACTGGGACGGTAGCTGGGGTTTCAGTGGGAGCCAAGGACTGGGAAGGTAACTAGGTCTTTACGGAGACTCAAGGAACTAGGAAGGTGAACCATGAGATGAAGGTGGCAAGGAGGAAGGAGGAAGGGGAGCCACTGGGAAGGGGAGGCATGACTGCTGTCGTTGGGGAGCAAGCTCTGGCCTGCCGGACGGTTCTGATACTACTGCTTTAACGCCCCCACCCACCACCCACTCCCTGGCTAGCCACGCCCCGTCTCAGCTTAGGCACGCCCACTCTTCTACCCCCGCCCTGGCTAACCACACCCTCTCTACCATCTCGTCCCTGGCTCACCACGCCCATTCTACCATCACCTTCCTGGCTAACCACTATTACTGTACTATTCCTCCATTACCTTCCAGAAAAGGGCTTCTTGTTCCATTACCATTTTTCCTTCGTTGTCATAGTATGTTTGTTTTGGATCGATTGTAAATGTTTGGTGGATTATATGATACCAAGACTGGACCTCTTCCCTATATTTAGCCTTCTTATTATGAATTCTTTCAAGTTACCATTCACCATCTAAGATCTTGTCCTGTTAGCAGATCCATTCCCCTCCTCTTTTCTCTCCTCATCGCATACACTCTCACTATTATCTACTCGAACACTTTGGTAAATTAAATCACAAACTGAACAATACATCTCCACTCGTTTCCATAGGTCTGGTGATCATGACTGCCACCTCATTGTATTATGACAAGTGACAGGAATGAAATGTATGGTGTTGATGCACATCATGTGGTGTATATGGTGCTACTATACATCTTGTGCTGTGTGTGGTGCTGCTATACATCTTGTGGTGTGTGTGGTGCTGCTATACATCTTGTGGTGAGTGTGGTGCTACTTTACATCTGGTATATATGGTGCTGCTATACATCTTATGGGGTGTGTGGTGATGTTACACATCTTATGGTGTGTGTGGTGCCGCTATACATCTTGTGGTGTGTGTGGTGCCGCTATACATCTTGTGGTGTGTGTGGTGCTGCTATACATCTTGTGGTGTGTGTGGTGCTGCTATACATCCTGTGGTGTGTGTGGTGCTGCTATACATCTTGTGGTGTGTGTGGTGCTGCTATACATCTTGTGGTGTGTGAGGTGCTGCTATACGTATTGTGGTGTATATGATGCTGCTATACATCTTTTGGTGTGTGTGGTGCTGCTATACATCTTGTGGTGTGTGTGTGGTGCTGCTATACTTCTTGTGGTGTATATGGTGCTGCTATACATATTGTGGTGTGCGTGGTGCTGCTATACATCTTGTGGTGTGTGTGTGGTGCTGCTATACTTCTGTGCTGTATATGGTGCTGCTATACATACTGTGGTGTGAGTGGTGCTGTTATACATTTTGTGGTTTGTGTGGTGCTGCTATACATCTTATGGTGTGTGTGGTGCTACTATACATATTGTGGTGTTTATGGTGCTGCTATACATCTTGTGGTGTGTGTGATGCTGCTATACATCTTATGGTGTATATGGTGCTGCTATACATCTTGTGGTGTGTGTTGTGCTGTTATACATCTTGTGGTGTGTGTTGTGCTACTATACATCTTGTGGTGTGCGTGGTGCTGCTATATATCTTGTAGTGTGTGTGGTGATGTTATACATCTTGTGGTGTATGTGGTACTACTATACATCTTGTGGTGTGTGTTGTGCTACTATACATCTTGTGGTGTGTGTGGTGCTGCTATACATCTTGTAGTGTGTGTGGTGCTTTATACATCTTGTGGTGTGTGTGGTACTGCTATACATCTTGTGGTGTGTGTGGTGCTGTTATACATCTTGTAGTGTATGTGGTGTTGCTATACATGTTGTGGTGTGTGTGGTGCTACTATACATCTTGTAGTGTGTGTGGTGCTGCTATACATCTTGTGGTGTGTGTGGTGCTGCTATACATCTTGTGGTATGTGTGGTGATGTTATACATCTTGTAGTGTGTGTGTGGTGCTGCTATACATGTTTTGGTGTGTGTGGTGCTGCTATACATCATGTGGTGTGTGTGTGGTGATGTTATATATTTTGTGGTGTGTGTGATGATGCTATACATCTTGTAATGTGTGTGATGCTGCTATACATTTTGTGGTGTATATGGTGCTGCTATACATCTTGTGGTGTGTGTGATGCTGCTGTACATCTTGTGGTGTGTGTGGTGCTGCTATACATGTGGTGTGTGTGGTGCTGCTTTACATCTAGTGGTGTGTGTGGTGCTGTTGTACATCTTGTGGTGTGTGTGGTGCTGCTATACATGTGGTTTGTGTGGTGCTGCTATACATCTTGTGGTGTGTGTGGTGCTGCATTCCCTTGCATTTTTTCAGTCTTGTTGCGCCCACTGTCATATGACTGGCTCTGAGTATCAGCAACAATATTTACCAACAGTACCAAAAAATTCAAGCAGGGTTGTTTTCCAATATTTTCCAGTTCACCTAAATTATCAAAAAAATGCAGTAAAGTTTTCAACTGGTGCTTCCTCTTCTAAATTCCTCAACATATGTTTACAGATCCACATGGCAGATATCTAGAGAAGAATTAATTCTAGCCAAGAAGTATTTTGCCTTCTTCACACAAGGAATATTGTTGTTTTCCTCGACCAGTCTTTGGGGGTCTTCTACCCACACAGACTGGGTTGTCACTGGTCAACTAAACTTGAACAATGCAGCCCACAGGCTTGCACAGCCACAGCAACTTTGCTGGTCTGGTACATTCTTTAAGTACTTGTCCAAGGCACTCTTCAATTTCTCTGTTGCACATTCCATGAGGTTTCTGATGATTGCACATAATGTATATCTTTAAAGTGTTCTGCTTTTCTTGCATATCCCACCTCGTGACTTTAGAGGTAGCATTTTAAAATCTTTCTTGCCTTTCATGCCAGTAATTACCTCTTTGTATTGTTAAGAAAGGGAATCTCACAGGAAGGAGTGCAAATGACTGAGAGATGCATAAGATACAGGGGTAATGCACAGCAGGAGGAGCAGTGGGAGCAGTAGCGATGTTCCTCACCAGTGAGGCTGTGGGTTGCGCCCCTGCCACCCGACTTGACCCAGTATCATACTGGACCATTCGTCAAGTCAGCAGCAAAAGAGACAGAGGGAAAAAAAATTGGCCTGGTTGTTGTGCCTTTACATGCTCCTCCCACCACCGACTTGGCTGTGACCTCCTCCCCCGCTGGGCTATACTCTGACGCTGCTATAAGTGTGTGCTATGTGACTCTGCTGCCTTCAAGAGGGAGGGCTTAGGTAGTAAAGCAATGGCCCCTCCGATGTCCCCTGCAAATTTATGGTACACTCCTCTGACTAAACTTTACTGTGTGACCCTGCCACCAGTGAGAGGGAGGGCTCAGGTAACAGTGTATTGGCCCCTTCCAATACCCCAGCTAACTTAAGGATTTTCTCATCCCCTTGGAGCAACCCATTAGGTAGCAGGTTGTTGACAACAGCTGCCCAGGGTGGTACTGCCGTCCTGACTGAGGAGTGTTAAAGTGGTGTCCGGAACCATCCTACACTCTCCATGTCAGGATCGCTGGTCTTACTTACTGTCTCATCAAAACAGGACTTCCAGGCTTGTCCTACCATCTTCTTACAAGCACCACATACCTAATCATACCTTGCTTATTATTATTACTTTTTTTAACATAAGTACTCTTGCCAATTCCTATCCGCTCTAACATTTATAAGCTCATAATGACAGTGTCCGTCCAATCTATGGCCCTAGTCCCTGGCATCATGGGGTGCTAAGAATCTCCGGGTTTTAGCCTGACTCTAATGCCAATGAGAGGGAGGGCTCTAGCAGTAGTAGTACTGGCCCCTCCCATGACTTTTCCCTCTCTGTGAGACCTTCCTCTTTTTCTGTTCACTATACCAACATTTGTGGTCTCTCTAGTAACCTCTCCTAATATCTTACTTTTGTCTGAGACACAGTTGTCTAATGATGTCCTCACTAGCCCGTTTTCACATCAAACTATAATCTCCAATCATGTTTCTGATTCAAAGGTGATGTTTGTGCTTACTCCAACATAAACACACCTGTTGCAAGCCTCAAGGACCATGAGTCTCCAAAGTTTGATGTTTTGTGGCTCAAAGTCTGTATCCCTGCTACCACACTTGTCCTCTGTTTCGCCTACTGCTCTCCTAATTCTACAAATTTTACATCCTTCTACGACTGTCTAAACTCCTGCCATGAGACTGTGACATCCTCTCACCTGCAAGCCAAGGTCCTCTACCTCAGGGATTTCAACGTTCACCATAGGGAGTGGTTGAATTCCTCCCATACAGATGGTGGAGGGATTGAAGCCCTCACGTTCTCCATTCTCATTGATTTAGAGCAAATTATCTCCAACACTACCCATATGCCTGACCGCTATGACCACTCTCCAAATATTCTGGATTTGTTTTTCACCTCTAGTCCATCTCACTGTAATTACACAATCTCGCCCCCAATTGGTTCATCTGATCATATTCTTATAAATGTATCTATTCTAACAGCACTTCCCCCTCCAGCAGCCCATTCTAAGCGTAAATACTGGCACCTGAACAAAGGTGACCGGAAGAACTTGTGTAACTTCTTTTCTGATTTTCTCTGGGTAAATTACTGTGTCTTACGTGGTAATGCTTTTGTCACCGCCAAATGCATATCAGAGGTTATTCTTGCAGGAATGTAAGTTTTTATCCCCTCTTCCTCCAAGATTACTTCTTCATCCAATCCATGGTTCAACCATTCCTGATATGAGGTCATTCAGGCAAGGGATCAGGCATGTTGGGCATGGAAAAACTCTCCTACCTCTGGCTCCCATTCAGCTTTTATCATTGCCCATAATCACTTCAAGCAAGTTATCCATGAGGCGAAGCGTTCCTTCATTCAAAGGAAGTGCGATAACCTCTCCTTGTCATGCACGGATAGGTCTTTCTGGTCTTTAGCTAAGGGCATCTCTAACAATTTCTGTCGCTCTATCTTTCCCTCACTTTTCCATCCTGATGGTACTTTAGCTGTCTTTCCCTTTGACAAAGCAACTCTCTTTGGTTTCTGTTTCTCCTCTAACTCCACCTTGGATGACTCTAACATTCCCTCACCCCCTGATGCTCCTCTTACTAATCCTATGA
>JAYMFT010319743.1:0-23437 GCA_038088735.1 Panulirus argus | reverse complement strand
AGCAGTGTGGTTTTAGAAGTGGTAGAGGATGCATGGATCAAGTGTTTGCTTTGAAGAATGTGTGTGAGAAATACTTACATAAACGGTTAGATTTGTTGTAGCATTTATGGATCTGGAGAAGGCATATGATAGGGGTGATAGAGAGGCTTTATGGAAAGTTTTAAGAATATATGGTGTGGGAGGTAAACTGCTGGACGCAGTGAGAAGTTTTTATCATGGGTGTAAGGCATGTGTACGAGTAGGAACAGAGAGTGGGCCAAGTGAGGATTTTCCCTCTAAGGCTCAGTCCTCTGTTCTTAACACTACCTTGCTAACGCGGGAAAAGGCGAATATGTATGAAAAAAAAATATATATTCATATCCCTGGGGATAGGGGAGAAAATATACTTCCCACGTATTCCCTGCATGTGGTAAAAGGTGACTAAAAGGGGAGGGAGCGGGGGGCTGGAAATCCTCCCCTCCAGTTTCTGCTTTTCCAAAAAAGAACAGAGAAAGGGCCAAGTGAGGATTTTCCCTCTAAGTCTCAGTTCTCTGCTCATGACGCTACCTCGCTAACGTGGGAAAATGCTAATATGTATAAAAAAAGAAAAAAAAGAAGAATTACATATATATTTATATATATATATATATATATATATATATATATATATATATATATATATATATATATATATATATTAGAACTTGAACAAAATTCAGGTAGTCATTTGACTTAGCTTAGATTTTTGTCTTTTAGTTCTTCCCTGTATTGTTACATCCTTCTTTAGAGAAAGTAAATTGAGGATAATACACACATAGTTCATGCATGTTGTAGGAGGTGACTAACAGCAGAGGAAGTGGGAACCTGGAAGACCTCTTCTCTTGGTGTTATGAATTTCCAGGAACAGAAGGAAAAGAAATAGCAAAGCGAGGACTTTTTCTTGGAGGCTCAGGCTGGGGTGTCTGAATGTGCTCGGGTGTAACCAGGATGAGAAAGGAGAGATAGATGCTCTGTCTAATGGAAGAAACTTAGATGTTCTGGTCCTGAGTGAAACTGAATTGAAGGGTAAAGGCAGTAGTATGGTCATGATGGTGCATTTATTATCATTACATATTTGGTCAAGATTTTTGCAGTTTTTAGGAGGGTCATATGATATTAACACTACTATGCACTTCTTCCCCACAGTTACTCTTCCAGTTATGTTTTGTATAAATGGGCCATCCTCCACCATTTCTTGAAACTTAAGGCCATTGTATATTAAGAGGGCCGGTCCTTCCCTCCTTTCCCTTCCCGTTCCTTCCTTATTATCATGTACCCACCCCCCCTTAGACTAAACAGCTGAGATTTTATTTGTATAGTAGGCTTATTTCCACTTCTACAACAGTATGAAGTGCACCATCTCTTCCACAGTCAATGAGTTCCAGATCTTTACCATTGACTCTTAATCCACTAATATTTGGATACATTATTTTCAGTCTGACATTACCATCTCCCAACACTCTTGCCCTCTCTCTGGTGCTGGCAGGGCTTATCTGGCCACTTGCCTTGTTTGGTGTCCCCAGTCTTTTGTCTTTTGACTGTATTCTTTGTTTTTCTCCCTCTCTTCCTTTATCACATTTGATGAATACCCTTGTGAATTCCACCTTGTTTAAATTCTTTAGCTTGCCTAAGTACCTCCTGGCTTGATGATTCCAAATCAGTTGGTTATAACCACAAATCCTCACCTTCATTTCATTATTGAAGATGTATCTGGCAGTTCCAAAGCTTTCTGTAATTTTTGTTAAGTATTTCTACCTTCTTTCTCCTTTTTTCTTATCTGGTGTGTGGTCTTCCAAACAAAATGTAATCAGTGGTTTATGTCTATCATCCTCCTGCTTTATTAACATTTCTAATTTTGGTGGCACCCAGTTTTCAGCTAAGTTCTTCTGTATTAAATTGTCAGTATGTGTGTTCAGACTCTCTCTCTCTCTCTCTCTCTCTCTCTCTCTCTCTCTCTCTCTCTCTTTTAAAGATGACAGGCATTGGTCCTGTATGCTCAATACTTTTCTAAACCTTCCATCCACTAGGCCATTCACTTTCATGAATTGCTCCATTTATGACATTGGATATTAATCTTTTTTAAACTTCACTTGATATCCTGTGTACTTCTGGATGTGTGTTCACCCACATCATTCTTCACACTTTGTGTCTGTTAATCAGCTGCCAAGATTACTCTTACATCTCCTACCCACTGTTGTCAATAGATTCTGTATGTGTTTTCTTCCTTTCTGCTAACTGAACATTTTTTGAAATTGCACATTCTTCACCTCCCTACTCATTGTTGTCAGTAGATTCTGCATGCATTGTAGTCCTTTCCTCTACATGAACAGCCTCTAGAACATTTAGAAGATATCCATCTGACTACATTTGCTTTGTAATGAAATCACCCTCTTTCCACTGATTATGTTTCTCCTTAATTCCCTCAGTTATATTGAATTTTTGTATATACTTAGAGACTATATTTATCAGATCACTAAGATCCTGTCTCATCTCATAACATCCTTCTTGATCATTGAATTGATTCCACAATTTCTTTAACTCCTACTGTAGTTGTGTTAACTTACTTTGTAGGTTTTCCATAACATTTACAAACCATTGTTCTCATGTTCCTCCTTCATCCCTCCCTTCAGTCTCTTCCATACAGATCTTGTTTTGACAGACCGGTCTTGGAACTTTTCCTTATTTGAGTCCATATCAGACTGAAGTTCAGTTTCAAGTGAAAATCTTTGTTTCAGTACTTGGCTTTTTTTCTGTGTGCTGACAATTTTGCCTCAATTTTGTCTCAATTTTTCTGCCTTTTTTAAGACCTCAGTTTTTTCTTTCTTAGCTCAGGCTGTGCTAAAGGTCTTAAACTGATCCCCTAAAGTAATATCAGTAAAAGTGATGATGCTTTAAATGACAGAGTGTTGCCCTTTGGGTACTCTAAATTTGTATCCTCTTTCTTTAGGTACTCTAAATTTATATTCTCTTTAATCAAGAGTTCCACTCTTTGTCGTAAAATTCAGGTACACATGTTCACTTCATGCATGGTAGCAAATCAATTCTCTTGAAAATTGGACCTTAATGAAAAGGCATAGTCTCAGTGCTTTCAAAAACATCCTTCTCATTCCATCTCACTGGGGTTAGTGCTCTGATATACTCCACAGTGAAAACACTTTAGAAGTTTTTATTCAGCTCTTCACATATCCTTACATCATCCTTAATAACCCTTTCCTATAAATTTCTATGCCTGATCAGTTTCCCTTTAACTGACAATTTCCTCCTCATGAATTATGGAAAAGTTATGGACTTTCTCCTGACTAGTTCACAATATTCTTTTCAAAGTTCCTTTGTTTCTCCAGACTTTACTTGCTAAACTTATTCCATGCATTCTTATATTTGATTACTTATTTATACTTACTTCATGTGTGTGTGTGTGTGTGTGTGTGTGTGTGTGGAAAACTGAATATTTTAAGATGTTTATCTTTTTCTCACTAGATGGATCAGTTACAGAAAAAAATTAGTATCACCGAGTAAAAGTGAATGAAGTTAAGATATGTTTTAGTCTTTTTTTTTTATTAGATAGACTGAGCACACTAAAATATTATATTTTACTGTATAATCATTGTTTTTTTGAGATATGGATTATGGAAAATACTTTTTTGAGAGAGAGAGAGAGAGAGATATGGGTAATGGAAAAATTATTAAGAGATTGATGTTCTAGAAAAATGTTTAGCAGAACAGGGTTTTATTTTTAGATGAGTTTGTAAAACATAAGCTTTTAACTGATATTTGATGCAAAAGGGATATGACTTCACTCCTGAATTCTTATTTGAATATATTTAAAATAATGTGTTGGAAGTTTCTGCATGAGGGAATAGGCAAGATGTTGGAAGTAAAATGGCTTGATGATGACAGCATGTAATTGGTACACACAGCATCAAGCGCTACTGTGCTGAAGGTGGAAACAAAACAAGCGCCAAGAGCAAGCAAAGCACAGTCTGTCGTCCTGAGTGATGGTCAGTAGGGTTTTCAAGTTTGTCTGCTAATAAGTAGTGTGTGGGATACGTCCACTAAAGCTGATTGATGATGGTGAAACTTGGAAGGATACATCGTCCATGACAACCAACAGAACTCTTAAACCACCACAGGGTTTAACATTCTGGATAGGTTTTCAGAATTTAGGTGGAAAAATATAGCATTGCCAAAAGCCAGTGTAGATACTAGTAAAATAAATATAAACTACTTCTTTACAACAAGAGGGTAGAAACTCCAATAAGAATTAACAAATATATAAGGTGGTTTAAGAATTCTGTACAAAATCTTTGAGGGCAGATGTCTTTTTGGATGACTCCCCCAAGATCACCATCGTGTAAGACTCGTCTCTGCGTTTCTGCTGTGTAGTGTAGGTTCTGTATGGCTGCTTTTGTTCTTGTCTATACATTTGATCCCCAGATTATAGCTATAGATTGCAAGTCTATAATTGACACCTTGTACTTGTTTTAAGCATGATGGTCAACCTGAGGTTTTGTGTAATGTTCTGTAGGAAATTAAGAATTTTTTTAGGTATACCCTCACAGTAGCTTATTCTGCAGTTTTGTTTGAACTAATCCTCGTATAGGTTATTACTCAGAATTAAATTAAAAGGTATTGCTGGTTCAGTATGTTAGGTTTGATTTAGATCAGTATTAGATTTAAAACAATCTGTGCCCTTTTTTGTATTAGTGTATAATATGTTCCATGATTACATTTCAGTTTGTAATAGGTTATTACTGCTACTATACTTTCATAAAATTTTGTTGATGTGCTTCAAGGTTCAAAAGTGATGTATAGATCTTTACTGAATTAAATGTTCTTTGATATTGTAGAAAAAACTATTAACTATAATAGTAATATATATATCACCATCTGTTCTTAGAAAAAATTTAGTCTTGCATTCCTTCTGTAGCAGTTATTTATGGTCCCCTCTCCCAATGATTCTATATCATATGGTAGATGGAGAACGGGTTGTTCGCCAAAAGCCAAGCCTTCCCCCTAAACCCAGCATTCCGAAGAAGCCCACCTTGGGCCCAGGTGTACCAGTTGGCCCCCCACAGAGGGTCCAGGCAACTATGAAAACACTGCCAGCAAGAGGTAACCTGCAGGACTGTGTGCAGGGACCACTTTAGACAACCATATCTGATGCTCACTGCTGCTGTATTTAATGTCAGGGGAACAGGCTTAGTAAGGAAGTTAATTATTCCAAATTATCTGTGTGGATCTTCTTGGATACATTTGCAGTGTGAAGCATTTGGGGAAAGTATGTGATTAACTTGGCAGTCAGTGTTGGACATGGGTATTACTCTGTACCAGTGCCTTTAAAGTGTGGAAGTGTGGTTATAATCCTTTTCTACTCTAAATCAGTGGTTGCTGTCAACTATGGAGACTGATGACAAACAAAGCTAATCTATATGAGTGTTGCTTTTGTGTGAAAAATTCACTAATTATGCTAATGATTGTGCTTTAAATGTATTTAACTGATACGTGGTTGACAGTCTAAGGAACTTGAATTCAAATTAAAATTTTTTGAGATATTTCCACATTACCAACAACAAGGTTTGTGAGGTGTGTGGGAACTGTGGCCCTGTCCAGTTTTGTGTGATAATATCCCTCCCTCAGATGGCTCTCCCTTTGAAGACCTGCAGCCCTCCCTGCAGACAGCAGGTGGAGTTAGGGACCAGGAGGAGGTAACACCTCCTCCTGGCTCGGATACCTTGTCCCGCTCCCCCACTGTCCAGGTGGGTGAGGGCCAGCTTACCCCCCGAACCAACTCCCTCACCCGTGGAATTCAGAAGATGCTAAAGGCAGCATCACGATCTAGTAAGATCATATCCATGTATATCCCAGCTACATACTCACAAGAAAAACTGTCTATCACAGTTTTGGCCGAGGTTGCATAAGCCGGCCAGTATAGTGGGCTAGCATGGGCTTTTAATGTTGGAATTATCCATAAATCCAAAACTTACAGACCTTTGGCCAGAGCGGTGTTAGATGAGCCTGCGTGTGCCTAACAGTCATTGATCTAACAGGTAGCCTGGTGCTTGTAATGAACAGGTGGGACTCAGCTTGTGAATTTATTTCTCCTGAAATCCCATTAAGGTTATTACAGCTGTTTTTAGCTGGTGTGGGAAGTAGTATAACTCAACCCCTTTAGTATGTTTTCTTATTACCATATGTAATTTCTCATGTGAATATTATTGCTTTGGTTTCATAAATTTTGATCTGGTTGTTCATGATCAAAAACAGAAAAAAAGATTAAAGTGTTTGATAGCAAAATATATATGCTGCAACACTAATTAATAGAGTCTGTTGTAACAGAAAAGAGGTAATTTTATTGCTTTTACACTTGGTACATGCATTTTTAGTGTTTTTCATGTAATTAATTTGTCATTATGAATTTTTATTAGTCAAGAGTACATTACTTTGGGGGTTAATTTAATTTAACCTTTAAAACTAAACATAATTTAGGTTTTCGTTTGAACTCCAGCCATGTTCTTCCACTTTGGTAGTTCCTTAAAACAAATATTTTACTTCATGTGAACTTACTCCAGTTGGTATTGGTGAAATACAGGGATTTAATGAAGATGCCTGTGGTTCACTTGTTAACTCCTTTAGGTATGCTGGATGGTGACTAACAGTGTTTTAAGATTGTGGTGTGTGCTAACCATTTTAAATGTATACAATCAGAGATTTTCTATATGATACAATTAATGAGTTATAGAGTGCTAAAAAGTATTACAAGAAGTTTGAAGGTGCTTGTAAATTCGAGTATGTTGCTTTCTAGAAACAATACATTAATATTATATGTAATGTTTATTCTATTTTCACCATTTTTATGCTATTATTTGTGGGAGTACAACATCATATCTGCAATATATATATATTGACATTGGTAAGATTTGTAAGGATTTTGCAACTACGTTTTTTCCAGGATTTTTAGGTGATGATGTAATTGTGCCATGTGCATGAGTACATGTGTTTGTATGTGCATGAGTAGCTTTGTTGAAAATCAAACAGTATGAAATCGTAAGATATATAATAATAGTATATGACATAGCACGTGATTTTCTTTTGTTCTGAATAGCATGATTATCTCTTTCTAATCATTAGCCCTCCTTATAGAATAATGTTATGTAGTTTAGTTTGCTAACTGAATTTTGTTTGTACTGTTCCTTATACTAGCAGAGGAAGATGGAGTGAAGGCGCGGGAGCCAAGTCCCACGCTGGAGCGTTCAAAGTCTGCATTTTATAAAAATGAAGGTACTTGTATCTAGGATTAAAATAATTACTTTTTGATTGCAAAAGATTTTTTTTAATGTAATTTTTTTCAAATAAGATGTGAAGAAATATGGTCATAAGAAATGTTTTTCAGGTTAGATCTGGAGAAGATATGTTAAGTATTTTCTATGAATAATTCAATTATTTTACTTTTTACTAGTTAGTGCAAATGGTGATAAGTTTTTCTTCATTTTGTTTCTTAAAAGTAGATTATTAATTTCTCGTAGAATAGCATAAACTTTTTTAGATTGCTAAACACGTGAGTGTTTCTCTCCTTTGATGTTTGTTTTAGTTAAAACACATAATTATCTCTTTTTCTTAGATGCATAGTCTTACATCTTACTAACATATTTGATACAGTCAACTTAGTAATTCACCTATATTTTAGTTATTTAATATCTTAAAACTAGGTAACATAAAAGTTAAGCTATATCTAAGCAGTGTCTTTCATTCATTGCTTTCAGTACAATCTTTGCACCTTGGCTTATGAATGTAGTATTGTTATGTTCAAATTCTAACTCATAAATTTTGGCATCTGTGTTTGCATATTCACAGTGATTTGTATTCACTTAGTGTTTGATTTGCAACCTGCATGGCATTGAACTAACCAGAAATGCATGTTGTTTTTGTGGTCTGGTTGATCAGTGGCAACTGAGAAGCGGTCAGCACTCCAGCGCCGCTCCTGGTCTCTGTCACGTAAAGGTAAGGGCCAGTACCATGTCTAGTCAGTTTCTTATGGCTCTTCTCAAAACTCTTCCTTTCAAAGTAGGGTGGGCATTAATGTGTGCTTACAGTTGGGAATTTAGATTTGTACATTCATAATATTTGACACTGGAATTCACATAATTACAGAACTCTTATAAGACTGAATTGATGGGCCAGTTCGGCTTACCAGATGGCAAAAGAAAATGGGGCAGTTTCAAATAAACATAGTACATTACAATTGCACAGATTGATATAAGGTCTTTGGATGCTCACTATTGGGTGATTTTAGGTCTACCATAGCTTGGAAATTTCATTCTTTATGTATCCTCCAAACCATTTAGGTCTGTCACTTTCATTTATGTCTTTGGGCGTCAGAAATTTTACTCTCTCTTCAGAATGCCTGGTTAGATGGCTTATTTTAAAAGCAGATTAACACTAGTTACTGAACCTCCTTTTTTTTTTTTCATTGTAGTCATTATCTCTCCTGAAATGAAAATCTTGTGGGTCAGATTGACTGAATAAGTACGGACATCACACTGATTCTGCTTAATTAGCATCAGCAAGGAAATTTCAAGACAAAACAATCACACTTAATGGGCTTTATCAAAAATTAAGTGTGGAGGATAGGGAGTCAAAAAATGTTTAAATATAACTTCATATGCAGCAAGAACTTAATGCACAGCTTGATGTGCACATTTGCAAATGGCAAGATTACTGGTCTAAAAATTAGATAATTTTTGATCCCATTTGGCAGTTAAGAAATATTTCCACCAAATTAGAGTTTAGTACATCCGAGTTTAGTACATCCACTTTTATTGTGATATCTTCAGTTTTTCCTTTTGCCTAGATTTCATGAATGAAAATGGCAGTTTTGGAGTGGTCTCTCTTAAGTAGAGTATGTGTGTGATTCACTCCAGTAAATATCATGAAATTTTGATCTTTATAGATTTTACACAGTCTTGCAAATAAAAGATACTAGTTATATATTGAGTTTAGTGAGAGTACCTTCTTTGTGGTAGCTATGTAACTATAGGGTTTAAAGATATGGTACTTTGTGACTATACATGAACACTTGACAGAGGTAATAGATAAGGATTATACACTTTAAATCTGAACAATAGCAAGCAAATGTCTCAGGTATTTGCTTCATGTGATTGTTGTTGTGTCTCGTTTTTGCTGGTTACGTTGTGACCTCTTGAACTCTTGTCATTTCTAGGAATAGCAAAGAAAATATTAACTTTATCAGTTTACTCTTTTTATGATCAGAAAAATTCTGTGAGTATTAAAGAGAGTTTATGAAAATGTTACCTAGCTTTCATTTAACATTGTATTATCTGGAAACAGCTTCTGCTTGCATTCAGAAGAGATATCAGCTTTTCATTCACGTTTGTGAAGAGTTACAGGAGCTTCCATTTTTCTTGAAATACATGGGATTTGTCATCCTTTCCTTAAGGGTAGGATATTTGTCTTACAGTTAACTCATGTAAGAAATAGTACAGTTGATACATTTGCTCATTACACTTGTTACTTTGGATGTTTTTATTTCTGGATACATAACTGAGGAAAAGACTAAGGCTTCAAAAGAAAGTGGCAGAAAGCCCACAGCTAGTATATTGACAACCTTTCCTTACTAGCCTCATTGTGTAAGCAGGATACCTGTCATGCATTTATGCCTCTTAAGAATGTGTATTTGCAATGGATAATCAAGTGAGAAACCTACATAAACTTAAAATGCAAAGTTAAATTTTGTAATGAATGATATTTTGTTTTCATTTACTCTTTGATCCCAGAAGAAAGTTTCGGTAGACTTTGGTGGGCTTGTTGAAGCTTTTGTGGGTTATATTCTGCCAATGGGCCTTTTCTTTTTGTCACCCTTGATGTAAAGAATGCTGCAGAATCACCTTTGGTAGTTCTCTTTCTTTAGAATCAGTAAGTAACTGCAGCTAGGTTCCTTCCTTTTGAAAGATAATTGATATAATTTAAATAGTTGATTAATTATGTGGCTCCTCCTATTGCAAGGCTTAACTGCTATCAGTAATAGGGTAATAATGGACTCATTTGAAGTGAGAAGTTTCTTGACGAGACTTTACTAAGACAACCTCACCAAAGTCCAATAACATCAATACTTAACCCCTTTCAGCACAAATCATGCTGCATACACATCTTGTATGGTGTCATTATGTACAGTCGAGGGTGACAAAAGTAAATACTCAAATTATAGAGGTACAAATTTGTTGATAATACTTTGTAAGTTGTGAGTGTAGAGTATCAGATTAGGGAGGGACACTGTGGCTGCATGAGGGGTAGATGATGTGTAGGTCAGGTGTATGCTTTGAAAAATTATTTATTTATTTATTATACTTGATCGCTGTTTCCCGTGTTAGCTAAATAGCGTCAGGAAACAGACGAAGAAAGATCCACCCACTCACGTACACACATATATACATACATGCACGTATTCCCTTCATAACGCATATATCTTTCGCTTTGAAAAATATATTTGAGAAACAGAGAAAGAGAAAGATTTGTATGTGACACTGTGGATCTGGAGAAAGCTATGATGGGGTTAATAGCAATACTTTTTGGAAGCTGTGGTGAATATATGGTGTAGGAGGAAAGTCTCTCTAAATGGAGTATCTTTCAAGAGAGTAAGGCATGTATGGGAAGGGGAAGAGAGGATGGTAATTAGTTCCAAGTTAGTCTGCAGGAAGGATGTGTGATGTCATCATGGCTGTTTATATTTACCCTGTTTTTGTTAGATGTGATGGTCTTCAAGAGAGTTCAGTTTTGAAGGCTTTTGTGTGTGTGTGTGTTTTGGGGGCAGTCAGTTGCTGTGGAAGACTCCAATGAGAAATCTGGTGTTTGAAGTTGGAAGTATGTTCGAGAGGAGAGACGAGTGTTAATGTGAGTGAATGTAAGGGTATGAAGTATAGCAGGAGAAAAAGACAGGTTAGTTTAAGTGAGACTGAATGCAGCAAACCTGGAAGAAGTGAAGTGTTATGGGTACTTGAGACTGACTTTGCTAGCATTGAAATTTGATTTAATGGGGCAGGAGAAGCTTTTCTAGCAAGGTTCAGGCAGTGTTGCAAGTGCCCACCAGAACTTGACAGCATTGAATAAAAGTTCAAGGATTTGCTGTTATGAAAAAATTGTCAACATACACATTTGCAACTCACTTGACACAAAGGCCTCACTCTTGCACTTTTGTAGGTTTGCTGGAACATCTACAAAACTTTCACATGTTATTTGAGTGAATGTAGTAGATAAAATGTACTATTGAATGACCATTGGAAACTGTAAGGTTATTAACATTTTTGGAAAAAAAAAAAAAATAAAGAATATGAAGTTTGAGGGTTGAAAAGGAAGATTAGTGAGACATAGAAGGGTTAGTCTGTAGTAGGGGTGTATGATATTTATGCATAGGGTGGTGAGAGAGGTATTTGCAAGGGACCTAGAGACAGGGACAAGTTTGCAGTCTGTAGGGAGTGAGGGGGGACTTGGGAGTGAGTCAGTTATATGCTGATGACACATCACTGGTAGCAGATTCAGGTGAGAAACTGCAGAGATAGATGACTGGGTTTAGGAGAGTGTGTGAAAGGAGGAAGTTGACAGTAAATGTGAATAAAAGCAAGATAATTAGGTTTAGCAGGGCAGGGGGACAGGTTAGTTGGGATGTGAGTTTGATTTTAAAAAATTTAGAGGAAATGAAATGTTTTATATACCTTGGAGCAGACATGGCCATGAATGGAAACATGGAAGCAGAAGTGAGTCATAAGGTGGGTGAGAAGATGAAGGTTCTTGGAGCGTTGAGGAATGTATGGAGAGGTCTTTATGTAGGAGTATGAAAATGGGTATATTTGAAGATATAGTAGTCCCATCTATGTTGTATGGATGCAAGGCATTAGTTATGGATGAGGATGTGTGCAGGAGGATAGATGTGCTAGAAATGAAATGTTTGAGGACAATACAGTATGTGGTGTGATGTGGCTTAATTAAGGGATAAAAGGGTAAGAGAGGTGTGGTAATGAGGTGACCATAGTTGAGAGAGCTGAAGAAGATGTGCTGATATTGTTTGGACATATGGAGAGAATGAGTGAGGAGAGGTTGACATAGGTGATATATGTATCGGAAGTGGAGAGGACAAGGAGAAGAGGACGACCAAACTGGAAATGGAAGGATGGAGTGAAAAATATTTTGAGTGGTTTCATTTGCCCTCTTTTTCAGCCCCTTCACCTTCCTCTTGATCTTCTGCCACTATCTCTGGTGCACTCCTTCCTAGCATCTAATGCCTATTTTTTTTTCATACTAGCGAGGTAGCACCAGGAACAGATGAAGAAAGGCCGTATCCACTCAAATACATTCTCTAGCTGTCATGTGTAATGCACTGAAACCATTGCTCCCTGTCCACAACCAGGCCCCACAGACCTTTCCATGCTTTACCCTGGTTACTTCACATGCCCTGGTTTAGTGCATTGACAGTATGTTGGCCCCTGTATACCACATTGCTTCAGTTTACTCTATCACATGCATGTCTTTCACCCTCTTGCATGGTCAGGCCCCAATTGCTCATAATCAAAATCAAAATCTAATGTCGATACCCCTCTCTTTTCTCTTTCACTAGCAATTTAACTTTCTCATCCCACCACTCACTTCTGTCACACATATAAACAATGCTTTTCTAAATAGCTCCCATTCCTCGCCCACTCTCCTGTCTTCATTTACGCACACCTTTTCTCATTCTACACTCAGTCTCTCATGGTATATCCTCATTCAAGCCCCTTTTTCAAGCTCACTCGATTTTGCCACTTATTTTTTACCCATAATATTTCCTCTTTTCCTAAGGCCTCTACAAACTTTTAAATTAGTTTTACTGAAATCCTGCCTGTTTGAAGTTGTAAAACACTGTAATTAAAAGTGACCTCTGGTGAGACTGTATTGTTGCCAGTTCATGCGAGTACAGTCTTCTCTAAGAACTGTTTACTCCTGAGGAGCCCACTTGTCTCTACTACTGAATGTAGTGTGACCTTGGTCTGCAGGAGCCCCTAGAAAAAGGTTCCTGGGGTAAAACTAGGGTCCTTTCAAAAAAGGTGACCTGAGATGATTATAAAGAAAAAATAAATAGTTTTTATCTAGAGAGTAAGGCATGGGTGTAAGTAGGAAGAGAGGAGGGTGAGTGGTTTCATGTGAGGATGGGTCTACAGAAGGGTTATGGAGTCATCACCATGGCTGTTTAATCTGGTGAGGGAGGATGAGTGAAGAGAGACCATCTAAGAGAGTGTACATGTCTGAAGTGGAGCGGACAAGGAGATAGGTGAGACTAAATTGCAAATGGAAGGATGTAGTGAGGGTTATTTTGAGTGATTGGGACCTGAACATTCGAGAGGGTGTGAGGTGTGCTATGGTTAGAGCAGATTGGAGTGATTTGGCATAAAGGGAGCAGTGTGCTATCATTGGGCTGAACCATGACAAATGAAGTGGTCAGGGGAAACCATAGAAAGGTCTGTAGGGCTTGGTTGTGGTTAGGAGGCTTTGATTTTGATGCATTATACATGACAGCTAGAGTTGGTGTGAGTAAGTGAGGCCATTCTTTGTTCTTGGTGCTACCTCACTGTTTGAAAAATGGTAAACAGATATGAAAAAATAAGATGAGGTTCATGTTGACTAGATAATTCACTATCTTTCTTTGGGTTTGACCCAACTATTATAAAGAAAGAATCTGTTTGGATGACAGAAGGGATAGTTTTTCTCCTTCATTTAATAGCGGTCACAGAAGGGCCTGTTCCACCTGCCTCACCCCAAAATGATTTCTTGATTTTGTTGAACTGCAGCTTTCAGTTGTGATGTGGTGCCCTTGAAAGTATTTGTGCATTTGCAAGGTAAGAGTGCCCTGTTATTTCCCCCTTCCTGATGAAAGGGGTTTAGTTAATATGCCTTGGATAGACTTAGGGCATTAATGGGATTCAGTTAACTGTCAGAAGAAATAGCTTCCCCATGTGTCTGAGCAAATATATCTTGTTTCATAAAACCATATTAATGCTATGAGTGATTAGTAATATTTTCTCACGCTTTTCCATCTTTTCCATTTTAACAAGAGAGTAATTTTTTTAAGACAGTTTTGAAACAAGACCTAATCTGTTGTACTTTAAGAAACTTATGATAAGAGATATCATTTCTGCAATTATTATGTGTTTGTTGAAATGAATTGGAATGAATGACTTTTTTATATTTTCTTAGTAAAAAAAAAATCATTTATCATTTCTGGAAGTGATCTCAACTGGACTGCTGCCAGTGATATCCAGATAAATATATGACAGAGAGAAAGGTAGCTTAAAAGTGAAAGGAATGACTTTGATTTTTTAAACTGTTATCTTTGCAAAGAGAAAATCCTTCCAATTAGAATATGGTAGTGGCTTTGAAGTTATGAGTGGTTTAGTTATAGAAGGTGACTATATTACTTAATTTTGAAATTTTAGATATTCTGCACCATTAAAAAAATCTCATTTTTTCATGATTTTAAAGGTGAAAAGTTTTCATTTTTAAAAACCTGTTCAGATGTTTAGTAAATTCTTTAGCCGATTCTTGGTGCAATGTATGATTGATGTTTATGCCAAAAGGAAAATTGTTGATCTGCCATTTCTTCCTCCCCGGCAAGTCTCACAGCTCCTCGGAGGGGGTATGTGCTTAGTACCATTGTTACCTTAGGTCGATTTTATATCCATTTTAGTTTGCTTAGTTTAAAGTGCAATTTAGAAGCTCTTGTTAGAATGACATGCAAATTTGTCAGAAAGCCATAAGATGCTTGCAGAAGATCATATTTTGATCAAGTTCATGAAGTGTTTGCTGTAAGTTGCTGGAACAGTGCATCCTCATCTGTATGGTACAGTGCATCCTCAACTGTATGGCTTGATGTCACAGAAAAGTAATAGTTAGAAGCTCTTTTCATTAATTACATGAGTGCTTTAGTAAAGAACATTTATATAGGATACTGGGATCGAATGAACCATTCACTGTTCATTACCCCACATGTGAAAAGTGAGTTTTAAGCATGCTTGTAATAATTTGGACTCAAGGAACAAGAATCTGAAGGTGATGCAAAGAGCGAACCTCTTTACCTTTAACAGTCAGGGGAGGTCAGCTAGTAGGTCACCATGGATCAAATTTCAGGTACTTATGGACATGATCGTGCTTGGTATCAAAATAAACATTGTAAGAAGACAAACATTTTTGTTCCGTTTTTAACTAGTTTTATTCAAATTTGACATAATTTTAAGGACAGAAAGGGTAATTAAGTCAATTATTCAGCACTAGGAAATCTATGTGTGTGGGGTATGAAGATGAAAGTTTACATAAGACTGACACAAATGAAAGTTTCATTACATTACAGAATAAAATGAGAGTTTGAAAGATAAATACAGGATTGAAAATTTCTAAGATTGCCATCTTGGCAGAAACACATGTAAAGAAAATTGAAATATTGTAGAAACACAACTTAGTAGAAATCTGGATTGAGGAAGCTTAGAAGAGGCATAAAATCACTGCAAGGATATTTATTTAGTTTGTAAACAACAGACCTTTCTTCTTGCTTTGAGCAGAACTTGTCATGGCTTTTGGTAGGTAACTTTTATTATCAGCTCAAACCTGCAAGGACTGTGCCTTTGGATTTAGATAAGGCATCTATTTTCTTTTTGCTGTACAAATGAACAGGAGTCTTTATCTGGAAGAGATGACTGATGGCATGTGGCCCTGATTGCTGCCTGGTACAGCAACTGTTGAACATGAAGATGCCATGTGTTTCATGTAGGTGGAATCCCTTCGGGTGGAACATCCTCTTGCACAGGATGTTAACTTTTTGGATTCTAGAAGTGGTACAGAAAGTATTCAATCACTTCTTATTACATCCTTGACGGAATTCCTAAAATACTTCAGTAAGCTACCTATACTATCCCATTATATTATGGAATCAGCATGCTCTTATAGGTTAGTCAAAGGCAAAATGAATTAAACACTAAAATTGTACACACCACAAACTAGTCAAGCTGTTATCCTCCATATTGTTATCATGTCACCTTGATAGAAGACTTATGCTACCTGGGTCTTCAGAAAAACAAGTTTAGATTTCTTAAATGAGAGACACTTTCGTGGTAAATACAATAAAAAAGTTAAAAGTGTATAGTCCATTGGTCTGCATTTAACTGATATTTATTCCAGAAGCACAAGAGCTGCTGTATAATCCAGTGATCTGTGCACGAAAGCTGATATGTAATCCAGTTGTCTTGGCACAAGTGCTAATCCCTGCAAAACCTAATAAGTGGTGGGAAGAATTGTTTACTGACAGTATCTCTGTAGACATATCATTCCCATATTTGGCGTGTCAATGACACTTTCATCATTTCACACCAAGTGTGTGACTCCCACACTTAAGAGTGTAAGATGACTGTCATAATGCATGTCACACCTACAATTAGAAGGGGCAGATGACACTGTCATGAGGTCTTACTTAGCACTCACTAAGCTACTGGTTGCTATCCTTCAAATATTTCTTTACAGTTACAGTATTTTTGGTTTGCCGCTATACAGTATATATCATGTACTGCCAAAGTCAGTACATGAACCTGAGTCGGTTTTCTCCACTGTATTATGTTTAAATCTTTTGGTACTATGGACATAAATCTGCTGTTATATAGCTGGATGTTGTGAACATCAACCTACAAATTAAATTTCCCAGCACAAGTTAAATTCTGCATGCTCTGTTGGCTCAGTTGGCTTGCCAGTGATGGCATCCTAAAGAAAAGATAAGTCATTGGAGCTGCCTGGTTGCCACAGGAACCTGTTAGTGTTCACCGTGGGTGTTTGTGTGTCTTTTGCAGGGCTCTAACCTTCTAAGTGTGTAGGGCCCACCCCCACTACCCAAACTACAAATGCTGAATTCTTAATTCATGAGAAAAAACAATGGTGTTGATAGTTTTTCTGCACCTGATCAGATGAACATTAAAGGTGATGAAGTATATGTAAATTGTATTCTATGTTTAGTCTGTAGATAATGTATTTTTCTTTGGCTTAGAATGTTCATCATATTTCTTGAGAAGTAATAGTATTTTTTGCACTTCATTAATAGAAAAAAAAAATGGTTTTGTTATTTCATGCGCACTGGAAGGAATCCAAAAAGAACCAAGTGCACACTTAAATGGTTAATTGTATCATATTTTCTGTGTAATGTACAGAAACATCTAGGTATGTTTCTGATTCATTGTCATACCAAAACATTCATGTTATACTCAACTTGCTTAGGTTTCTGAGTTAGTTACTTGACTTAAATACCTTTTCTTACTTTGGAATTAGGTCAAATTTGAGTAAGACATTTAAAAAATGGGACTATAGTGTGTGTCTCCTAACACTTTTTATTTTGATGCAGACATGGCTAGGTTTGTAGCCATTTGAAATTTGACCATTGTTCACCCTCTACTTGAACCTTAGAGGCATCACCTGTTTGTGTTACCTTCATATTCTTGTTCCTTGGGTCTAAATTGATAGGACCACATTGAAGAATTACTTTTCACAAGTGTAGTAACGAACTCATCCCCACTGTTACGCTTGTGGAAGACACCTAAGGAGCTTTAATATATTTCCTCATCCTCCACTTTTTTTTTCACTTGAGATAGCCATGATTGGGATGTGTTTGCCCATACCTTATTGGTTTTTATATAAAGAAAAATAGTATTAGCTCAAAGATACTCCCAAATTAGCTGAGCCGTTATCAGTTGATGGTTTGTGTGATAAAACTGTATGCTCATTGCAGGGATTAGTGCCTGTGACCTTCTTGCACTCCTTTCAAAGCATTATAATTTTTTTGAAGATTAATGCCATAAATGTATACCTTAAGGGAAAACTAATGTTGGAAGTATTTTGAAGAGTGAAAACATTCTTGAGTGAGGAAAAGAATTTGTTCACCAAAGATACATGGTAAAGAAATTGGAAGAGGTTAAGAGAGAAGGGTATTGCCACAGCATGCAGCAGGTTTGCCATGGTGAGGTTGTCCTCCATCCTTTCCAGTACAGCATCATTCCAGGCTCAGGATTGCTTGACTGATTTATGCTCGTATCAGGTGGTTGGTGAAATGTTTGCTGAAATTACCATTGCATGAATATTTACAATTAGTATGTTACCAGGAAGCTGTACTGTAGGACATTTGAAAGTGTATATTGTTATACCCTTTCAGTGTTTAACACTCGTTTATTCATCACACAGCTTAACTTGAAGGACACCTATGAAATCTTGATACATTTGGCATACCTATAATTAGTGATGAATTTGACATGCATATATTTGGAGCAGAGACCTTTACTACTTCCATGGTGCTTATAATGATTATAGAGTTTCCTCATATTACTGTCTAGATATTAGTGTCTCTTTACAGTCTTAATTGCTTCAACTCTTCAGCTGTCTTCACAGTCAGTTTGTTAGACAGGTGTTCAAGCTTTATTAGGAATTAGTTGTTTAGAACTGCCTCTTGTGCCTTGGCTAGTCCCGTTAGCATTACAAATTTCCTAATGATATAACATATATCTTGAGTATTTTATTGCACTGAATTGGATTGTGTACCTGTAATTTTCATTTGTAAAGACTAGTTGGAATTTTTTATGTAACTGATGCAGTTTATGGTTTACTAACTCCCATTTAGCCCATTCTTACATTTTTGTCCCCATTGGAGGAGGCTGCTGATGTGTTATGGTTCCCCTTGGAATGTTTCACATGCATTATTTGTGGATATATTGGTACCATTACACAACCTCTAACTTCAGTTTTATGAGAGAAAATCATTCTTTAGTAAGGAAGCCTCCCCCTGTGGTAAAGAAAAGCAATGGAATTTACTAAGAAATGTTTGGGTCTTTCAGGGGAGACAGTAGCCAATGGTGATGATGAAGCACAACACAGTACAGTCTCGCACAGCAGTAAAGAGGTATGAAATTTTGATATTGTAAAACTATTTATGTGATATTTTGCAAGATGAATTGAAATGTTTCTGTAAGGAATTTTTTACTGTTCCAATGGAATGATGAGCCAAGGTTGATAATTTTTACAGACTAACTCACACTAATGATATCTTTATAGTTCAGAAGTTTCACTGATTTCCTCAAGTGATTTTATGGCTGTTTTACATTTCATGGGGCTGTCGATACACTTATGATGAGCATGTACAGAGTGGTTATAGTCTTAATAGAAGATTGAATTAATTGACTTTTAATAGAAACCTGGAGGATTGTATTTTGAAAACCAAAGTGAAAAACTTTAAGTGTGTATATTTGATCATTAAAGAGCAGGATAAAGCTTTAAAACAGTCAGTAAGAAACTAAAAGATGAGAGAGTGTGTGTGTGTGCAGTTACCTGTTTATACTGTGTGGGAAGGGAGTTTTACACTCATGGGGCCTTATCTCCAGAACAATCTCTGTTATCATACAACCTCTTAAAATGGTGTATGCTGTCTGCATTAACATGCCCTCAGTCATTTTGTTCCATTCATCCACTATTTCTTTACATCCTTTTTAACAAGTTTCTTACTTAATTTCATGTCAAGTCCTCTGGTTGTTCTGTCCCTACATCTCTCAAAGAGCTGTTCACCATCCACATTGTCGATCTCTTTTTAAAACCTTAAGGGTTGTAGCCAGGTCACCCCTCACTCTTTTTCCCTTCAAGGGTGGGTAAATTTAAAGCCTCTAGCCTTTCCTTCTTCTTCTTCTTCTTTTTTTTTCTTTTTTTTTTACCAATGTGTGCTATTTATACTTCTTAAATTTATGTATGGTTGTAGTAACCATGTTTTAAGTCATTCTGTTCCATTCGTTCACCACTCTTATACTATAAAATTATTTCTTGAAATATTCTTTTTGACAAGTTTTTTACTTAATTTCATGTTATGTCCTCAGGTTGCTCTATCTTTACATCTCTTGAAGAACTCGTCAGTGTTCATGTCATTTTTTTTTTTTTTTTGTATGACCTAAAAGGCATTTCTTCATTTCACTGTTCCACCACTGTGGCTTTGTGTTAGTAATAGATCCTCTTCTATGCATTGGCACATATGTTCCCACTACTGCTTTGAAAGCTTTACTGAAGCTTTTCTAGTCTATGTTCATATCATCTTCATTGACCATGTCATGTCAGAATTGCCTGTCAAGAGCAGTGTAAAGATCATTAAGATTTGCAAGTTTAAAATCAGATATTTTTGTGACTGTCACAACATTTCATGCAGTGTTGAAAATGATCTCAAAAGTAATTTTGTTGGTGATCACCTGTACAAACTCTTCTCCAACTTCAGAATTATAAATGAGATCCTCGTTTGTAATTAGAATTAAAACTAATATATTCTTATTGTGAGGAGGTTTACCTACTACTTGGATTAGGGCACTATCAAGCAAATTTAGGCAGAGTCTGTGCACTGACCTACAGGAAAGGGATTCCATACATTAGATGAAACATCTTGAAGCCTCCTCAGAATTATTATCATATGTATTTAGCTTGTATGGATGCTTAATGTGATCTTATTTAGTTGAAGGATATCTTTTATTCTTGCCATTCTTAAGCCAGGTAAAGATCTTACTATTGCTATAAAGTGTGGAGCAAATGCAGTGACTAGTTGTCTTTGCAGACTGATGACAAAATATTGATAATAGAATGGTTTGGTACCTTGAAAGAAATAATGTATCACTTTATTCCAATACAGTTTTAGAAAGTTTTGATTTACCATAGACCCTTAATATTAGTATCAAGTGACATTTAGAAAGGATTAACTGAATGTCATCAGCATAACAGTGTTCTGTGATTAAGAGAAAGCCTGTAATAATGCCTAGTGATAAGGTAGAGAAAGGCAATTTTTCAAAGTGGACCTTTGAGGCATACTATTAACCATTAAAAGACTGAGCCTGGACTGTTATTTATCAAAAAATTCAATGAATATTTTAGTCTTGAGAATTAGTAGGAAATATAAATACAAATCAAAAAGGAAAAATAAGGTAAATTGTCCATAATTGTTTCTGTACATACATTAACGTCTTAGGCTAAGATGTGCTTATACACTAGTTCACTATGATGCCTATGTTGTGCCAGTAGACTGGCAAAGAATTTGGTGGCAGTTTCTTAAATTCTGAGGTGATGTGTGATCATATGTCTTAATCATAGACATCACTTGCAGCATAACAACCCTGTCAGAAAAGTTATCATGCATCACAGTCTTCCATAAATCATCAAAGAGAATGTAGTAACTGTGTCACCCAGATGGGAAGCCAGATATACGTGGCAACTATTGCAGTCAGTTTTATCATAAAAGAAATAATTCTTCTTGTATTACTGTCCTTGTTTTCGATGAGAATAAGTTCTTTCATTTATTCATGTAAATCAGGTTCTGTGTATGTGAATATGTGAATAATGAAAAATTTATGAAAATATGTATGTTATGTAATAAATGTGTGAATGATATGTATGGGATGTGTAGATATTCAAGGGGCAAAAAAGAGGAGTTTGAATGTGAGATATAGTTGGAAAGATAAAGAACCAATTTATGGTTATCAGTTTCATGAAGCTCAGATGGCAAAATGGAAGCAGCGGTTAATAGGAGTTTAGAGGTGCTTTAACCCATAGTTACATTCTAATGAAGCATGGGATGCAACAGTAGAATGAATCATAGAGTCCAAGTAGTTTAAGTGGATTTTCTAAGATTGTGAAGAATGGATATAATAAAGAATTAGCAGGAAAAGATGTATTATGACGGTAGTGGTTGATCAAGTAAACATGGTTTGCTGGTGTAACGAACTTATGGAAAGCTTGGATATCAAGAGACTGACTGAAAGAGTGCATTTGTATGGTATATGAAAGTTTAAGTGTAAAGTGGAAGGATGGTCTGAGGGAACCTTTGTCTGAGAGAGGTATTTTGATGATGGCATCTACCTAAGTTTGTATATATCATGGTTTAACAAGCATGGATGTGCAAGAAACCCTACTTTAACAATATAAGTTATAAGGGATATTGACTGATTTGATTAATCCGATGAAAACTCTACTTTGCAGGGCTCCCCAACAAAGGATACCTCCTTAACTGATGACTCCATCTCAAAGGAAAAGAAAAAGAAAAAGAAAGGTCTACGTACTCCAAGCTTTCTTAAGAAGAAGAAAGACAAGAAGAAGGAGAAAGAGGCTGCCCACCAGTAGTGCCTGCAGTCCTAACTTCTTCACTGACTCCCGTCTCTGGTAGACCAATGCTGGTTAGACAACTATGAATATGTTTCTTATTTGAAAAGTTGGCCAAGTATTCGTCCATCTCATCATCGATCATCTTTACCAGATTCCCAGATCCAGTTGCTCTTTTCTGCTGTACATTTATTTGAACAGATAATTCTTCCGGTTAATTTTCTCTGACATCATTGCTTTCTCTCTCGCAGTAATCAGGATTTTCTATTGTTTTTGATAATCCATGACAGTAATACATTAGCTTGCTAAAATCTCTATTGAAAATACAGCCAATGGAAAAACTATATCATATTTAGAAGATTCTGTCAAGGCCTTACTGTATGCTTTCTTTCACAGATGATTCATTTTTTGTGGTTGCATTCATTTTTCAGTCTTCGTCAGTGGTTTGTGTACAAGTACAGATTTGGGGCAACTCACGGCTGATGGCTAACTTACGTCACTTGGTTTATCTTTTTACATATTCATTTCATGATTTTTCATTGTGAGACCAAGGCCTCTGAATTTTTTGTAACATTTAGTTTTACTACTGAGCCACTGCAGTGTTTGTATGATAAACTTAATCTTCATCTTATGTCAGTTTGTGGATTTATCTTGTTGGTGACTTGCAGAAAGTTGCTTACAGTTAATCTACATCTTATGTCTGTGTGTGGATTTATCTTGTTGGTGGCTTGCAGAAAGTTGCTTACAGTTTAACTGGAAAACAGGGTATTCAGAATTTCTGTTTCCGACAAAAAAATGAAAGAAATACACGTTAAAGTAAAGGTTATCTATAGAAGAATGAGCTAACATATCCTATATGGCTTTAGTATAGTGCTGGCCAGAGTTTACCTGTAAACCCCCTGTAGGGATGGTAGA
Organism: Panulirus argus; assembly: GCA_038088735.1. Lineage (NCBI taxonomy): Eukaryota > Metazoa > Arthropoda > Malacostraca > Decapoda > Palinuridae > Panulirus > Panulirus argus. The sequence continues at coordinate 331 of JAYMFT010319743.1, read as the reverse complement.
GAAGGGTGTGTTCATGCAAATTTTGTTCCCCATAATGAATTTGATGAAATACACGTAAAAGTAAATTTTATGTACAAAAAGTTAGCTATCATGTCTTATGGCTGTAGTAGAGCACTGAAATAAACACATAGAGCCTCTTGAGGGGTGGTGGAGAAGGATGTTTCCAATGACCTGGCTCATTTCAAGAGACTGGTTTTTCACTTTCTCAAAAATTTGCAAATACTTTCCTGTCTTTTTTTCACCCTTTCTCAATTCTCTCTATATTTCAGTTAAGGCCCGGCCGTGATGTGGACTTTTGTTCTTGACTGGAGCCTTAAAAAAAAAAAAGAGA
>JAYMFT010319732.1:0-10017 GCA_038088735.1 Panulirus argus | reverse complement strand
TATATCTATCTATCTATATATCTATATATATATATATATATATATATATATATATATATATATATATATATATATATGTTTCTGTGCATTTATATACATAAATAGGCGGATATGTATGCATTCCTGCGGCAGCCTTGCGAGGGGAAGAAGGAGCCTGCTATGTATTCGTGGGCGGTCTGCGTCAGACATGACACCTTTCTAAATGTGTGTCTTTTCTTGCGTTTCCTTCCTGCATCTTTTCACGCTGAGTATTTTGTGTTATTCAAACTGTATCTTCTGTTTAAGCTTCCTATCATGACGAAGGGCTATTAACTGATACGTGAAATGAAGGAGAAAATACTCTCACAGGTCACATGTCCAAGGGGGATGCAATAGACGCCTTACCTGACTCTAATTGAACGCGGGCAGTTCTGATAAAGTCGAAGGTCTGAAGTTCTGCAATACAGGCCATGTACGATGTCTTTATTGTCATTGATACAGAGTTGGCAGGTCAGCAGTATTCTGTGGGTAATGGGAAGTTTGCTTCCCTGTTTTCTAAAACTGTGTACCAGGAAGTTTGGCTCCGGTTGTATGATACTGTGTACCAGGAAGTTTGGCCTCAGTTTTCTGATAGTGTGTACTACGAAGTTTTCGGTTCCCAGTTGGCAGGTCGCGCCAAAATAGACGGGTCGTGGAGGAAAATCTGACTGCTGCTGTCGATAATATAAACGTTTTGACCCACAAGGTAGAGATGCTTCGACACTTCGTTAGAAACGAATAGTCAGGGAGTAGCGCTTATGGGTGTCGAAGCGCCCCAAAAAAATCCTTTACTCCCCTTCAGATAAATCAATCTTCTGAAGTAATGAGTCGGGTTGATAAGCCTCCCAAACGTATGCCTCTGTTACTACAACATCAACAAAAAGATCGTTCTCAGGCTCTAGATGGTGTGGAGGACAAGGATCATCATCAGCTAGGCTATCTGGTGACTTCATCATCTAAGGTCAGCTGGAGGAGTTCTCCTTTCCAAGTGCACGGGTTGGTGTTGCCATCGCGGTAAGGACGCTTGTAGTGTTGCCGAAAACAACACACTTTTCCTCTGTTATGTAGGAATAAGCGACACACTCGAGAATAGATCGGAGGAGTCTCTAACGGTACATCGCCAGCTTGTTCGTCGTTTTAAGAAACAGAACCAATGACATGATAACTTCAAGAGCACTGCCTGAGATGGACACCGGGAACGCCTTCTTCAGTGAGGTGTTGAGTCTCAATTAATAGATAAGTTAGGCTCTGTTTCCAAGTGGAATTTAGGCTCGCAAGCCTGTGGCAACGTTTGTCCATGTAGCCTGATACACGTGAAAAGGACGAGGAATGATTCGTGTGCTGCACTTCCTGGTAGCCATCTCAGTGAGTCTACATATACGTTTTTGTAAGAAGAAGTGATACGGCCAATGTGAGGCAAGCTTGTTCCCTTCCAAAATATTTTTCACTCCCGGTCATCTCTTAGATTATTCCATGCACATGCATGAAGTATACGAAACAAGTTCTCAAAGAGATGATTGCATGAGAGGAAACTTTTGATAGGATTGGTATTTCTGAGTCTTGGTTAGATATTCAAAACCGACATTCTGTTTAATATTGACAAGAGAAAATAATTCATGGAACTAATCTTCACTCTTTACAATTCAAAGCTACGTCCCCACCCGGAAAAAAGTATTCAGATTTGGTCACCCTAATACAAATTACGACATCAAGAGAATAGAGAGAGTACATATGCGACCTAGCAAAATGGTTTCGGGACTGAGAAACAAGTCTTGTGAGAGACGACATGCACTTATTTGGCTTAAAGGAGTTTATGTGGCAATTTGGCAGGAGACTTTCGAAATTATCAAATGTCTCAATAATCTCGATCCAAGACACAGTTCTAGGCTTGATCTGTCTAGTTTCACTCGTAGTAATGGACAAAAACTCGTAGGCAAACGTTCTACTTCGAATGTAGAAAAGTACTTTTTCTTCAACGGGATTGTTAACACATGGAATGATGTTTCTTCTCTTTCAACTCTGACTCATTGCTTCTGACCTCTCAGTCTTGTATATATCATACACAACATCAATAGGACCTAGTTGTCTCTTGCTTTTATTCCTCTGTACAGTACATATGTATGCAATGGTGTTACCAGTTTCTAAATGACAATGGCTTCCGGTTCGCCCAGCCAATCATGGACTCACTGGCAGCTCACTCCACTTTCCCTCTCAGTAGAACTGGAAGAGCTTAATGCGAAACCTACACCTGTCTTGCAGGGACTTTTTAAATCAACCTGTAATATCCTTTATCAGTAATATACGAATTTTCATAAAAGTAAGGGAATGGCAGCGGAAGCAAACATTTTAGTCAACGAAGAATAACATTTTCTTCATTAATCTATATCATCTCTGGGGATACGGTTCCCGTAGTACAATATATATATATATATATATATATATATATACACACACGGACTTCCGTGGTACAGTGGTTAGCGCCGCTAACCATGATTCACGCAATGGCTAGTCCCAGTTTGAATCATGGACGTGGCCCACAGCCAACCCAACTTTTCAGCCTCCCCTCGGAGCTGGTCGATAAATGGATACCTTGCCTAGGCTAGGGTGCGCGTGCGTGTGTGTATAAGAATGAAGACATGGTACATAAAAACAAGGTTAAGAGACGGGTCAGCGCGAGTGTAACACTCTCTCCCTGCACCACTGAAATAGAAATCACAAGCAGTATTCACAAGCACAGACAACTGTAAAATAATACTGATGGGATACAGTGAGCGCAGACCTCAATATGAATATCATATATCAGGAAATAACTGCTGGAATCTGTGTGCGAGAGGGACTCGAGGAGTTGACTTTGTTCCTAACCTGTCGCCAGAGTCACACATTAAGGGAACAGTAAAACAGGGAGACAAACTGTCTTCTGGCAAATATTGGAATAACATTTCAGGCATATGGATAAGCAAACACTGGACAAGTTGCTCGTATCCTACACCTAAGAACTAGAATACGCTCCTCAGATTTGGTCGACGCACGTACACAAGCACAAAGAACTAAGAGAGAAGGTCCGCTGGAGGGTATCAATGACAGTACCGGAATTACGCGAGCTGAGTCACAGGAAATGGCTAGAGGACCCTTAAATTTCCCACTATTGATGAAAGAAGAGTAGGGGATGAACTGACCACAAACTTAAAGTTTGGAAACCAGTTTCATGAAGTCGACAGTGACAGATCTTCTAAGAGTGCAAAGACAGAACGACCAGGGGGCCATAACATGAAAGCAAGCAGTGAACTTGACTGAACAGATGTGAAGATGAATCTTGTAGTATAAGAGTGGAGAATCACTGTAATGTACTGAATGGTGAAATTGTGAATGTAGACAACATACAGAAGTTTAAAGTTGTAAGACAGTAAAGACACGTTAAGAGATGAGGCCCCATGCGTGTAGAACTCCCTCTTCAAACAGTGCAAATAAGTAATTACACACACAAACACACACACGATTTTGTAGCCTGGGTGACCTGAATTCATCTGCAGACTCCTACACCAGGCAGAGCTCTTGTGCAGGGTGACCTGATCTCACCTGAAGTCCTGCTCGTTAATAAACTCTTGTCACCTTCCTGACTTACTATTGGGTGTTGTCCGTCGTCGTTTGTGTCTTTCCCTTTCTTCTTCTGCTCTCTCTCTCTCTCTCTCTCTCTCTCTCTCTCTCTCTCTCCCGCTCTCTCTCTCCCTCTCTCTCTCTCCCCTCCTACCTACCCTCCGTACATCAAAACCTTTCCTATTTCCCCCTCCCTCTCCCCTACAGCCTGACTCAGCAGGGTGATAGTCCGGAAAGATGGTCCCTATAGCGCTTTAAATCTGGCCTCCATCGTACCATGTTACCCCCTCCCCCCTCTCAATAGCGGTTTTTGGCATCCATTGTGCCACATCATCTCCCTCCTTTCACCAAAAATTTTCAGCCTCCAATGTGCCAAAACACTTCCCTATTCCCACCGGGGATTTCTGGCCTCCATTGTGCCAAATAATTTCCTTCCATTCATCCGGAGTTCTAGTCTGGCTAGTGGTATGGCGTGGCCCCGAGTGCAGGTGTGTCGTCGGTGACCTAATGTGGCAGCATTGTGCTTCAGCTTGTGGCTTGGTGTGGCTAATGGCCATACGACTAGCGTGGTTGAGTGTGGCCAGCACTGTGGCGTGGCCTTTGGTCAGGTGAAGTCGGTGATTTCCTGTAGCCAGCGGCCTAGTATTCGTCATTTTCTCCTTTTTTCTCCTTCGTAATGATCTCCTTCAACCACTTTCCCTCATTCAGCTCGGTCGTTTTCAGATTTCTCCTCCATCCATCTTCGGATATCCTGGGGGGGGGGTTCCTGTTGGCTCCCTCCTTCGCCTATTCTCCCCACGTACTGTCTTTTATTCCATGCGGTCGCATTCCTCCCAAGGTATCACTTCCTGTCTTCCTCCCGCTGATACAAAACACCCCACACAGTTCACGTTCGGTCGCCCGGGTGTCTGCTGACTGAACATCGCGGCGAACATTAAGCTCACATTTCCAAGGGCGTTCATCAAGGTGTCCCAGATCGTCTGAGAGTCGTGTGAGACCAAGGATGGGCGTTCCAACTCCACGGAAGGCCAGGAGATTAAATGTCTCAGAGCGCAGAATCGGATTCATAAGTTCAGGACTCGTAAATGTCTCTTCCTGATAGATCTCGACTGAGGAAATAGGCTTAGTCAATCCAAGAAAAAAAAAATCTCTGGACCGCCTTCCTCGAAAGGGCAAGATCAAGCAGATGACAGCTGACTGGGTTCCAGCGAAGGTCTATCCCTATGGGATTGATTATGCTAAGGCTCCAGGTCAAATTAATATCAACAAAAGGTGAGATGTGAGGTGCTTTGTGTCTCTGTGGGTGCCAGAAATACGCTCTAAGACTTTCATATAAAGTAAGTTCAGGACTATATTATCTGAAATATGGTATACAGGGGTCGACGTACTGTCAACTGACTGAATCAGGGCATGTAATGCATCAGAGGTGAACCATAGAAAGGTCTGTGGGGCCTGGTTGTGGAGAGGGAGCCGTGGTTTCGGTGCATTACACGTGACAGCAAGAGAATGGATGTGAGCGGATGGTGTGGCTTTTCTTCATCTGTTCCTAGCGCTACCTCACTAACGTGGGAAAAGGCAATCAAGTATGAAAAAAAAAATATTATCTGAGATACCAGTAATCATCCAGGGCACTAATGTACAGTCTCCCAAAAAAGTATCGGCCCCCCCGGGCGTGAAGTTTCTAATAATCTACAACTTGCCGACCGAGATTAAAATTCAACTTCGCTGCCACCCTGATACAGTTTACAGCTACATCAGGGTGGCAGCAGAGTCAAGTGTTAATCTCGATCGGCCTGCTGTAGATTATTAGAAACTTCACGCCCGGGAAGGGGGCCGATACTTTTTTGGGAGACTGTACATATACAATTCTATCTGCACTGAACAAGGTGAAGTCACCGAACACAAGATGGACACTTATACACTTATACAGAACTCTGCCAGGTGGGTTAGTTATGGTAAATCACTCACAAGAAGTCCACGGTTCACACACGCACAACGACATTAGTTATACAGCAATATGTACACATTTACATAATGTGTGTGTATATGTGGCTCTTATTTACTGGCCACATTCGATTAGCAGCTGATTTTCAGACAATGAAACTCTCTTTACATAGGAACTTAGGCAGTTCACACGTCGACAGCCTCAGGAGACTTCCAGCGAAAAACTAACCTCCATTCGTGATGGCAACAGTGAACTCGTTCATCTAAATTAGAACGTATTCTTGATTTTCACTGTCATCCGTGATGCAACACTGGCCAGTTCGTGGGCGAATCTTACAGACAGAACTCAAAAATCCTCAGCAGGAGAAACGTCACATTGCGCCCCATTGGTGTAAACTATAGCTGCTGAGCACAGATGCTCCTAGCATTGACAGTGCCTAACGGTGCCGTTTCTAGCCACTGGTGCATGGACGAGCACAACCCGATGTGGTAGGTGAAGAACTCATGTAAGTCATAGGAATACTAAGCTGCGTTCGTCAGCCAGTTGTTCAGATCTTGTCTGCAAAACGCGTTAAACTTTCTTTTTCTTTTTTTTGTATACTGGTAGAAACCTCGGAAAGAGATAGTACATCAGGACCATCGTTGATCTCACAAGCACTGGCTGGCGAAGTTACTTGGTCACTTGCTACGAATGAGTGGAGTCATCGACGCATAACTCATAAAAAGAATCAGTGGCTGGCATTTATCCCGCACCCGTAGCAAGGACTATTAATCAACTTATGTCGGAGGAAGATAAGCGAATGACATCCAGTACAGAACAGTTCCAGATGAGTCAGTATAACCAAAACCATTCAGCATTGCTGAACTAAAGTTTAAAATTTAGGTAACGACGTTCGGTCCTCTGGCTTCAACCAACAACTGATGCGTGGTCTGCACTACCACAACTTGGTAAACCCAAAACACAAACCATAGTCGAGCGTTCAGGATACCTGGCAGTTATACATTGTCTCAAACTTCTATGATATTCCGATTAATTTGTTATTGAATTAATTATCCCCGCTCAGCTGACAAACGTAATAACTATGTATCTAGAAGCACTATGTGATCCGGCAAAATACTTACAGTGAATTTACATACGAGAGTAAACATCCACGACATTTATATTGGTCTATACAAAGTAGTGGAAAAATTCCGTGTTCATTCGTCAGGCTAATGTGATGAGATTCGTGTGTAATTACCCACTGGTACTGTACGGGGAGAGAGTTTTACACTCGTGGGTCGCTCATCTCTTGAATACTCTCTACCATCATACAGAAGTATGCATGTCTGCATCAACCGAGTCTTCAGTCATTTTATTCCATTCGTCCACTATTCGCCTTATACTATCAAAGTTCTTCCTCACATCTTTTTACATGAGTTTCTTGCTTAATTTCATTTTATGTCCTTTGGTCGCTCTATCCCTACATCTCTCGAGGAACTGTCCAGTGTCTGTCATTGATCTGTGTGTGTGTGTGTGTGTGTGTATGTGTGAACATCAGACGTCACGCCATTTCTCATGAAGGCATGATTCCCAGTAGAACAACACCCACGACCCCGAACAGAACTAGTCTCAGGAGAACAAAACCGCTGCTGGGAGAGGCACGAGCCTCAGTTGAAAACGAAATCCAGCAAGTCAAGCGTCCTTCCTCCCAAACAAGTCGGCTGCCGTCTGAAGACCCTGACTGTATATACATATCCGAGAAAGATATGGCGGGGGTTGCCTCTGGACCTCTTTCACGAGGGAGCGACCAAGACTCCTGCAGTGGCGACATACAAGAAAAAAAAAGATTAATGTCAGGAGGCTCCTCCTGAGCCTCAGTCAGGATGGAGGGGGCACTGCATGTGGCCACGGAGTTAGTGCCCGCCCAGCATTGTGCTACCGTCGGGTATGTGAGCGCTGAGCGAGACCGCTTTGTCCAACTGTTACTGTGTCTTTGTTGAGGGCCGTGGGTGATCCATTAGTTGTGGTTCGTGGGGCTGTTGACTCTTTTCGAACGATGCACACACCGAGGATGTACTGAGGAAAGGAAGGTATTAGGCGTAAGCACCAGATGTGTAGGATGAAACGTGTTCTCCTTCTTATTTCTTTTATGCATATACGGAGTGAGCATCACACGGGTGCTCCCGCCTCATATTCCTGTTTTACCGTCATGCAGTTTGTTGAAGTTTTCCAGTGGTAGTCGCATCTACATCCTGCAGGCCTGGCTCGTTCCACGAGTCCACATATCTGTTGCAACTGCTGAAGAATTGCTTCCCAACATCCTTAATGTGTCAGTGTTAATCTTATTCGTTCTCATTTTTGTCGCATCTCTAGGTTAAATTCTGTTTTAGGTATTGAAATTTTCCTTTACCCTTTTTTCAGAGTTTTGAATAAGGTGATCTTGTGCTTAAGCCTTATATCTATCGTCTTAATTCCTAATTTCTTCTCCGGTGGAAACAAACACAAACAGTCTATGTGTGGAAGTGACAGTGGCAGAGCGTCGACTTGTCGACACACTAGCCTGGTTCAGTCCGGTCCCAGAGTGATGAGTGTATCAGTGACCAGCAGGAGCACAATGACCCACTGCCCAAGTGAGAGTGGAATGGCCTCCTGACCTTGAGGCATGTTGTGAGTGGGTCCAGCGAGGTTAGACTCGGAGGGAGGTCGGGGTCATCACACGATAAACGATGGAGGTTCTCATGCTTGCCGATGGTGGGGAGAATTCATGGATAAAAAGATAGATAGAGAGAATAAAGTGAAAGATAAATAGAAAAGATGAAATATAAGTATAAGACGGAAAATACGATGACGGAGAAAAAGCACACGTTCTTCATTGCTAGAGGGTCTTTGAAAGCGTGATAAAGGAGATGGAATTTCGGGATCTTTTCAGTGAAGGACTTCTCGATTGGAGTGAAAGTTACATGACGTGGAGAAAGCACACGACGCATGTCAGGGACAACGCTTTCCCTGTGGAGGAGGCAACGAGTGTTTTTTTCCCTCAAGGCTTAACGTTAGGCCCACTTCTATTTCTGACTTACGTAAATGGCCATCTGGGAGACGAAGTGGAATCATATCTGAGCGTGTTTGCTGATTACACCAAACTCAGTGATGCTCTACCGAGCAGAAGAGGGTGTACACTGAATGTTGTAACGTGACCTAGATATTGTACAGCTGTGGTCAGACAAATGATTATTGAAATTCAGCCCTGGTAAGTGTAAAGCTGTAAAAACGGGAAGTGAAAATGCACCGGACTCCACATCAGAGGAATCAGGTTAATAAGAATAAATCAGTAAATGGGACCCTGAAGTTGATTATGAAGGTGATACGAGGAGAAAACTCCATCTTGGTCAACGCTGAACACTGTTTCCCAGTAGATGGACAATATGTCCGACATTATGCACGATCCAAGCTTGAATATGCATCAAGCAGCTTGGTCTCCTCGACCAAGAGACGCCACGGAAGATCCTTACCGAACGCGTCGAGAATGGCCTCCGAATTAAGCGACCTGTGAGAAGGTAAGTCATCCAAGCCTTGCCTCAGGGGGATAGAGCCTCAGGGGATAAGTGACGTGCAGCTTTAAAACCCTCAGAAGTTCACGATGACATTAACATAGACTAATTGGTTGATACGCAGAGGAACTACGAGACAATGGGCATAACTCTTCACTGCGCAGGAGAAACTTGATGAAGGGCATGCGGAAACTCTCTTCCGCAAGACATTAAATGGCTCGTGGAAGAAGCTAAGCGAAGAGGAAGTAGATGTGGGTAGCATGTAAGACTGTGCGATAAAACTGCAAGGTTAAAGGAAATGTTGCTCTGGGAATATAAAGCTTCCTCCCAATATGCACAAATAAGTTATCCCAAAAGAGTCATTAAAACACACACGAGTACGTAGGAAATGGGACCTCACAAAAGGTGAAAAAATCTCCCTCTCCCCTCCTCCTCTGTATACTGTACAAATGGGTAATCACACACACACACACACACACACACACACACACAAACACGCGCATGAAACACCACCGCTACCATGAAGGCAGCTTATTCGCACTGGACTCCAGGAACAATGCCAATGACACCCTTCCAGAAGGTCAAACCATGACTGGGACAAAGGAAGTGGAAAACGAACTGGCAAAGAAGGAAACAAGGAAGTGGGAGAAAAGGTATGGTAGATAAACAAGGAACAGGAGAAAAATATGAAGAACTGAGAGGCTGATGGAAAGGAACATTAGGCGAGTCGGGAATGAAGTCGTGTGGAAGGGGAGAGGGTGAAAGAATGATGAGAGAATATTAAATGCATAAGACCACAAGCAAAATGAAACATGATAAGTTCTCGAGTGCACTTTCGTGTAATGATCAAATCGTCAGGGTATGTCATCATTACACGAAAGTGCACTTGGGAACTTACTGTGTCCCATTTTCCTAGTGTTTATATATATATAT
>JAYMFT010319721.1:0-10017 GCA_038088735.1 Panulirus argus | reverse complement strand
TATATATATATATATATATATATATATATATATATATATATATATATATATATATATATATATATACATATATATCGTGAAATCCTAGAGGTAGGATCTCTAAAACTTTACCATTAATGATGACATCAATAATAATTAGAAAGATAATTAACAATACCAAAGAGGAGTTAATTACGTTATACCGTGGGAATCGATGGTCAGACAAAAATTATTAACAATATCGCTCACTGAAGATTGCCTGAAAGTTTAGAACGCAGCAATCAAAATAACAGTAGAGGTAATAATATACACTTATCATTGTATTTATATCAATGAATACATCTAGAAACATGCATACATAAAAACATCCCCAAATACACAGAAGCACAAACATATCCACTGAAACATAACTCACTTTGTGCTGTAAAAAGAGGTAATACCACAAACATCCACAGGCACACACAAACACTAACAAAACGCATATACGCACGCCAGCACACAGTACGCACGCCAGCTCACAATAAATGCACTAGTAGTATAAGTGATTCATTGAATCTTTTTTTTTCCAAAATATAATATCAACAAAAATCCACTGAAAGCTTTGGTCCTGCAACACTATAATTATCAGGGTAAACACTGGCGCTAGGAGGAATTTTCAACTAAATTCCTAACACTTCTTCAAATGGATACTAACAAGTACTGCTAGCAAGGTACAACTATGTACAACACCTGGTAATGTCAGTCAGCAAGACGCATCGTACAGATGGGGTTTCAACAAAAGTGTAGATATTAAACCATCCTCAACTAATGATGGGATAGGATAGACTGAGTACTTATGAGTCCTCACGACGAAACTTTGCTTAAAGGCAGGACTAGCGCGTAGCGCACGCTGCACGAAAATATAAAGTTAGGAAGAACGGGTCGTGTGAGATACATGTTGCTATGGGTTATATGCGACATGGAGAGAACGTATGTTTGTGGACAGAATGCCAGCAGCCCATGTGTGAGTAAGGCAGCAAGACAGCTACCGAGGCCAAAGGAGTGACACTCGACAGCCAGTAGAGAGCTCATACCTCCCTGTTCGTTGGCTGTCTACCTCCTACGTTAGATAGATGGATAGATAGATAGATAGATAGAGAGTGAGAGATAGCGGCACCACTGCTCCCACCACCATGATCACTACCACCATAACCATCGCCATCAAGCCCACTTCTCCAGTCAAGTCCCCACCAGCATTGTCGCTAGAGCCTCCGCTGCCACAATACCCCTCCACCGCCACCATCCTCGCCAACACCAGTGGTGGCAGCAGACCCCCTACGTAACAACAGAGAGCTGCTGGAGGGGTCTAGCAAGTCAAGGCATGATGTCAAGTGCACGTAGAGGGAGCTAACCAACAGACCGACGAGTACACAATAGCCGAATTGCCGTCACTCAGAACCGCCATTCAGCAGTCCCTGCAAGGATAACATTCAACGCCATGCATTGCCGCCACCACCACAACTCATCTCTGACCATAACCTTCTTATACCACGCACGTATCGAACACGGCGCTCCTCTAAAACCTAACTTCACTTAACATAAACTCCCACAGATTTATCGATGCCATTGAAATGCAGATGGAAGTTTTCTCCACGTAAAACTTCACACGACAATGTTTAGAGGGAGTTCTTGGCGGAGTGAGGTGTACTGTGGGGTGAGTGGCTGGTGACTGATGGTTCGTTGCGGACGATGAATGGCTTAACTCCGTGAAGGAGGAGCGCATCTGGTCGGGGGGGAGGTGGTCAGGGCCGGCCACTCGTCTTGGCTCGCCCCTTTGTCATAATCGCAATGTTATGATGCGTTGCCTCACTTGACGCACACTGTCTCTCCTTCCTTCCTCACCTCACCTACGACAGTGTGCCAATCCTTCCTCCCTCATCCACCGTACTGTGATAATCCTCCCTTACTCAACACTCCTTCCTTACTCATCGTACTGTGATAATCCTCCCTTACTCAACACAGTCTGCCATTCCTCTCTCATTCACCCACGACACGGTGCCATTCATTCCTCCCTTACCTACCACAATGTATGCCACTCCTCCCTCCCTCCCTCCCTCCCTCGCTACGTGCCTCGCTACAAACAGTGAGTCACAGCTTGCCACATAACCATGAAATGATAAGTCCAAGTCTTCGACTAAGTGTATATTTACTATTCGTGATTGTGCAGTTCTCTCGCCCACTGTGTGACATCCTTCATGCTTGAGACTTCGACGTATATTACTGACAAAGAATAGACACTTCTTTTTTTTGTTTGTCCAATCAGATCTCAAACAAGCTAACCACCAGACACCCTACAAGCATTCGTAAATCATCACGACCAAGTTTCTAACACACTTGACCCCTTCCTCCTCTCTTTCAAGCCTCCACGCTTTATCGCAAGGTGGTATTAACCCCCATCGGGATCTTCAGGCCACAGTCTTGTGGGTTCTCGTGTGTTGTGATCCCTCCTGCTCCACCATGGATAGGCTTTGGAACCGCTTGCCTTCCTCACCTCGCCCTAGAGACTCCTGTACAATCTGTCTTGATGCGAGTGGCAGGTCCATCATCGCGTGAAGTGGAGCCTCTCTTTCTCTATTTCCATCACATCCAACCTAGGTGAACGCAAGATCATCACTGGCCTATAAAAAAAGTGTGTGTGTGTGTGTGTGTGAGTGTGTGTGTTTAACACCTACGGCCTTTTTTCTGAAGTATTACTGGCACACACACACACACACACACACACAATGGTAAACACTGTGCAATACTTTTCAAGTGTGTCCCGGTACGAGGACGTAAATGGTTTCTCCAGATTATCCTTCGGCCTCTTTTGCAGCTAAATGGCTTACGAGTTGTTGAAGAAGCCGCTAAAACTATGAGGCGAAGTATTTGAGACTAGCGACGTGAGGTACCTCCTTACTCATTATTATCATTATTATATTATCATCATTACTATTATCATTATGATTATTTTCACTATCATTATCATGCTTCCCCAGGATACCTTCTTCATGGGCTCCTGCAGCTTCAAGGTCGCTCTGCGCTCAGTAGCAGGGACAAGATGGACTCCTTTGAAGCGACAAGTTCTCTGAAGAAACTGTACTCTTCGCTCACGGTGTTACCACCAGCAGGCGGACTCCAGCAACACAATGCACCTTTACAACACCATACAGGAACCAACGTTCATCTCCCACCATCAGCATGATGTATAACGAGTCCAGAGAGACTTGAATGATCTCTCTCATTCTTCATCGTGTTCTCATTATCTTACGATGAAAAATTACTTATCCTGTGCTGTGTAGTTATCAGAATTACCCCCTGTTTCACTTGGTAGATAACGAATACAAAAAGAATATCCTTAACCCTCGGTGATATTTCAGTCAGAAACATAATGTAAAAACGCGTCTAAAAATATCTTATAAAACACAATACGTAAATGTCAAGATTTTCTCTAAGACAAGGATCTGGAGTGAGGTGGGTGGGGTTTCGAACTTTTAAACTTATCAAAACATCGTTGGAACGATTTTCTAGTTTCAAATAAACACACACACACACACACACACACACCAATGTAGACTGAGCGGACTGGGTAGGTTTACACTTGTGGGCCCCTTCTCTTGTGTAATTACCTATTTGTAGATAATTAGAAAAAGGGTAATCACACAAGAGATGGGGGCCCAAAGAGTGTAAATCTCCCTCCCCGTACAGTAAACATAGGTAATAGATAGGTAAACACAAACCTCGAGACAAATATATAGAGCCACGCCCACAGAACTAGGACACAGCCCTAGTGAATACCTGGCCGCACCAGCGAATCATACGATACAGTATAACTTTATTTTTGCGCGTTCTGAAAAACTGTCCTCTTCTTATTTCGTATCTGTCAATTTCGAAACGTTCGGTCACTGGCATGTAATGGCAGAGCACGGGGAACGGTTGCCTACAGACGACAAACTCACCAGAAGCATATAATGCGAAAGCATATTCTTGCGGCAGTGCAAAAGCACAACGCGTCTCCCTCCCTTTCCCATGATGCTTTCACTTGTAATCTCTCCCACGTCCCCTTCCCGCCCACACGTCATTCCCTCCCACGTCCCTTCCCTCTCAAGTCTCCTCCGATCCCATTCAGCCTTCGCATAATCCCTTCCCTCCTACGTCCCCTTCCCCCTCTCACCGGCTGGTAAACACCGGCCACTTCTCGCTCCTCCTTAACAAAGAGCAGTTGTAGCCATAACATCTTAGTGCCAGTTCCAGGCAGCCGCGCCTACGTAAGTGCCAGTATGGCTCTGTACCCACCACCAAGATATTGAGACAAGAGAGGACGACGGCTGGTCGGCCCCCTGCCCGCCCGCCGCCACACATGTTGCGCCATATCTTTCGAGAATCATGCCAAGACCCTCGGTATGATAAGCCACACCATACCAAAGCGGGCTGTGACGTCGTGCTCTAGGGTCGCATCGCCGTGCTCAAGGGTTATTGTCGTGCTCGAGGGGATAAAATGGAAACGCCAGGGAGGGAAGCAGTCAATGAAGGGAGCCCCGTGCAGGCCATAATGACCACAATTAAAAAGATGACAATATGTTGTTTTTATAGATGTTTCTGATAGTCTGACGATAATGGAAGCAATTACTTACCGAACTCTATATAATTAAGCTCATAAAATTACGCCCGACCACAATTAAATTTACTCGGCCGTGCCCCAGCCCCACACGTCCACGTACTCAGCCAGACTCCAGTCCTACACTTCCTCGTTCTCGGCCGGACCCCAACATTCCTGCCCTCTCTGACATTGCCAAACACTTTCTGCACCTCTCTGACTATTAACAACTTTCCTGCCCTCTTCGACAACGGCCATCATTTCTGCCCCTTTTTTTGACAGTGGCCAATATTTTTGCATTCTTTGCACACACACACACACATGCACATACTTTATCAAACTTTATGACCTGTGATGCCGACCGGTGGACGTGGCCAGCTTCCTGAGTGCAGCAGGAGTTGTGAGGTATAAGAGTGGTGACGGACCCTGCCTGCTTCAGGTCACATCATGAGTGAAAAGTCACATTTGGCGAGGCTGTATCGTGTTTAGTTGACGAAGGAGAGAGTACAGTCCCTTCAAAGGAGTCTATCCTGTCCCAGCTACTGAGAACGTAACGCAAGTCTTGGAATTGCAGTATCCCTGGAAGGGGAGCTCAAATAATTCTCTCCTTTTACATTTCTCATTTCTAGTAAGAAATCAGCTCTTCTGTGCAGTTATATATCCAAAATGTCGATTACTGTGGATGCGCAAGGACAGTAAATATTAATCCAATTCTACACTGCCTTACTGATCAGTCCCAAGTAATCGCGCTGAATCCTCTGTAAAAATCCCTCCCAGACGCACCAGAACCAGCCAGGCAAGGAAGGTCCTATCCAGGATATTAAAAAAAAAAAAAAAAGCAGTAATTCCCTTCCTAAGTATTCGTCCTCTCCAAACGATGTCGTTCCCTTCCTCGCTGTCGCTCAGTCCCCCAGCGGTCTCCTCATCCTCCAGCTATTGTTCCCTCCCCAGCGATCGTTCTTTTCCCAAGCGGTCGTCCCCTCCCCACTCCAAAGGTCATCACAACCCCCCAACTCAACGCCCTTCACTTCGGCTTACCTCAGTTATAACGGCCAACATTAGCAGTGCAAATCAGTTCCGGAACAAGTTGCTCCCCCTCCGCCATAGAGGTGCGCCCTTCCCGTGCCTCGGCCGTTCCCTCCCCCCCTCCCCCCAACACCACACCGTACCGCCCCCCCTCACACCCTGCATAAATTTCCATAGGATATCCAATCTGTGGGGGGATGAGGGGGCAAACACACAAGCATATATTCCGAACGGCTTTGCAAACGATGAGTGAAGATGAATAAGGACGATACTCATGATGAAGAAAACTCGGGCCCTAGGGGGTAGGGCTGGCATTTTACGGCCACCCTAGGGGGAGGCGTTCCCCAGAAAGGGCTGGCCACGTACCAGCCTAGTTCTGAGATGTCTTACAATAATTTACACACCATATTGACAAATACATTCCATGGTGACTGTTTTTTTTTTTTCAGCGTTAGCTTTTTATTTCCCCCTAATATATCACGTTTCAGGTCTATACAAAAACGAATGCTGTTGTAAGAGAGACGGAAAATGCATGTGTACCGACCCAGACCCGACATACTTCTCCCAGGATGACCTCCGCCACCGCTGTTGGCTATTAATACCCCAGGATGATCGTCCTGCATTAGTATCGTGTGTGGGACAGACAAGGCATCCTCTCGCGACCGTGGGTGGAAACTGCATTACCTGACAGGCTCTGGCGAGGACAGTAATCCTCGCCCGGGTCACAAACACACTGTAGCTTTTTCAAAGGCTGCAGGTGTATGTGTGTGTGTATGTGTGTGCCCCCCCCCTGCCAGGAAGAGGGGCGAGGGGGGGGGGGAGATTAGTGACCATTTATCACAGGGTCGCCTACATCGACCCCGAGCCCCGCCTCCTGTATTACCGCGATATTTACCAGATATTCACCCTGACGTCATTCATTACGATGATTTCACCCTCGTCTTGGTTTTTACTAACACGATATTCACCCTAATGTCATCTATTACGATATACACTCTCTTCTCATTTATTAAGACGATATTCATCCCGATATTCAACTTAATATCATTCATTACGACAACATTCAACCACAACATTTACCCTCGCGTTATACATTACCAAGATTTTTACCAAAAGGTTCACAAACGTTACTCATTAAAATTGTGTCTATTCACCTTGATTCAGCCCACATGCCATGCATCATGCCAATATTCATTCTATATTCACCCATTATCTAAATATGCCGATATTCATCCTTATATTCACCCTCTCCATTCATCCCGCCGATATTCAGTGCCATACTTACCCTGACTTTATTTCTTACACCGATATTCACCTCAAACATTCACCTGTACTTCACCTAATACGCTAATACTCACTCAAATATTCACCAGCGTCATTTGCTACTCCAACAATCGTCCTCAGGCCAACTATTTACTCCATCAATCACCCTCAAGCGCACGTTCTACTCCATTATTCACACCAACAGTCACCACCCCTCAAGCCAAGTTCTACTCCATCAGTTACTTTCAACATTCACCCTCAGATCAAGCACTACGTCAGCAATCACTTCCGAAATCATGCTGAGCCCAAGCGCTACTCCAAAATTCATTCTCAGGCTATGTACTACCTACACCGACAGTCTCTCCAACATTTATCCTTTAGCTATATCCAAGACTTCTCCGACGATTACTCCAACATTCACACTCAGGGCACAATCATCCTCCAACGTACACGCCACCATTCACCATCAGCGCTTAACGAAGTCCAACATTCACCTTCAAGGACATTTCCTACCTTGACATTTAAGCCGTATTCCTAAATTTTCCCTGAGGCCATTTATTACCGCGAGGCTGACTCCCACATCCACCCTCGGGCCATTTATCACACGAACAATTACTCCAATATTCACCCCCGGCCATTTATTACCGGGCCATTCACTCCCAAGACCGCCTCCGCCCCTCCCAACCACCGCCCGCGTCGCAGCCGATGACCACACGCCTGCATTCAACGTTTAAAGTCATGTCACAAGCATGCCTTCACTACCGAAGTCATGCCACACGACTGCCTTCACTATTAAGAGTCATGCCGCACGCCTACATTCACTATCTGCCATGCAACATATCTGCCTTCACCACCATTTTAACGACATAAAATCAAAAAGGAAACGTGGGCGTTTTTAATGAGACTCAATCTGACATCACCAAGCTTATGCAGCTTTCAGCTCGACACAATCATCGCGACATTTAACACCGATAATCAAATAAATGTTCGTGTCAAATGTCACCCATTAATGAGGGAAATGTCAGTAGCATACTGATCACGGTTTTAGCAGCGTTCTCTAAAGTCTGTCCCTCCAGCATAAATTTCACGAGCCGTCACAAGCTTTATCAATCATAATCTCGTTCTCCCAAACTCACTTGTTGTGCTCTACACTAAGGGATAGAGAACTCGGGACGTCTTTATACTACCAGATACGTCCCATATTAAAACACACACGTGTTTCTAATTCTACTGCACGGCTCCTGATTAACGACCGCTTGAGCACGATGGTACGACCCCACCCCCCCTTGGGTAGGTTGTCGGACCCTGGCCTCCGCGACCTGACCCTTTAAGAGCAGTCGAGTGAAAGGTCAGGCTATCATACCCATGGGTCGTACCGCCGTGATTCAACAAGTCACCCACACAATCCTAATCAGTGCAAAAAAAAGGACATACTCCCATGAGAACGACAACTCATTCCTCAGGCAGGATAACGCAATCACTCGCGCGCGATAACCTCGGGGCACGAACACTTGTATAACTCTTCCATACGGGTGAGGCGGGGGTGGAGGGGGGTGTTAACTTAAGAGCATAACAACTTAACCACGATAACCTGAACGAGTCTGGACGATGAGTGAGTCATCCCCTGAAGCTTTTACTGCTTGACGCACGCTGCATGATGACTTAACTTATCCTTATATCACCGAAATTTTGCAGCATGTTCGTGTTATCTAATCACTATATTCACAAATATAACCCGTGAGCGTGATAACGTAAACGTACCGATATAGAAAAAAAAACCGGCAAGATAACATCGTTAACGAGATAGGTAACATACGCACATGACACAGCTTGGAGGATGATAACCTTTACCCCTTTTGACCGGTCACGACGCCATGGTAATTACGGTACCTTAATCCCCTGAGCGGGAGGGATCATCCCCTGAGCACACACACACACGGCCAACCCATTCACGTCACGTCAATACGTGGCTGTGCCCACGTGACCACCTCCCCCTCCTCCTCCTCCAGTACGGCGGCTTTTAAAGTCCCCTTTTCCACCTCGCCTCTGAAGATGCCCAATATAACCGCAATTCTATTTGCATATCGCACCGTGGCTAAAACCTAACCTACCCAATAGCAATATTTCCACATCTGCTTACGTAAGTTTACAGTGTGTGTGTGTGTGTGTGTGTGTGTGTGTGTGTGTGTGAAAGAGAGAGAGAGAGCAAATGAAGCCATTCTTCGTTTGTTCCTGGCGCTAACTCGCTAACGCAAGAGATTACGAAAAAGTTTGAAATATATATATATATATATATATATATATATATATAAAGTCTGCAGGGGCAAAAACGCGCAGCGAATGTACGTAGACACGTCAGAGGTCGGTTGAGGTGCGCGGGGGCACCTTAAGCAGCTGTGTGTTGGTGGCGTGGGAGGCGAGCTGTATCTGAATGGAAAACCTGCTGGAATAAGACGAACTGGGCGGCGAGACGAGCTTTGGCTAGCGCGTGTGTGGGAGGCGTAGGTGTCCCATGATGTGACGTAGGAGTGGGGGGGTCTGTATGGGTAGTGTGGGGGTCTTAGTGGTGTGGTGTGGCTGGCTGTGTGGGAAGCATTAGTGGCCAGGTCTGCGAGCGAACGAGTGACTCCCACAGTGTGGGGAGAAAATATATCATACATTGGATCCCTGATGACTTGGTTCGACCCCCACAGCCGGACGGACGGTACGACCTGCCAGCAAACGACCTAACGACCTGCCAGCACGACCGTGCGACACTTTGAGTATGGTGACCTGACTCTTACGGGTCAGGTCAAAGGCCGGACCATCATTCTCAAGGGTCGTGCTATCGTGATCAAGGACGAGTCGAACCATCAGGCTCGAGGGTCGTACCGCTGTGCTCATGAGGCTGCTGTGTAAGTCGTGCGTCACTGTCGACCATCAATAAAGAGGTGCTGCCTCCGCCGCCAGCCTGACCGTGGGCGGCGGCATATGACACGGTGGGCGGTGACTGATGAAGGCCGCCTTACGAGTTCCGCGACCTGAGGTCATGATGACTCAAGGAGGGAGAGGGAGAGGGAGAAAAGAGAGAGAGAGAGAGAGAGAGAGAGAGAGAGAGAGAGAGAGAGAGAGAGAGAGAGAGAGAGAGAGGGGGGGGG
>JAYMFT010319710.1:0-10017 GCA_038088735.1 Panulirus argus | reverse complement strand
GTTATTCTGGTCTTTACTCTCCGAATAGTGGGTTTTTGTGGAATTGACGATAGTGACATTGCTATTTATTGCTCCATATATATATATATATATATATATGTATATATATATATATATATATATATATATATATATATATGTATATATATATATATATATATATATATATATATATAGAATAAGGTATTCATCAACTGTATATCCTCGAGAACCACAGCCTCCTCTTCAGCGAGCAGAGAAGGGCTGGAACCCCTTGCGGGAGGCCTCACGCTCATTGTCTCTGTTCCCCAGACCCTCTTTCCCCTGTGACCCAGTTGGGCAACACAGTTCATCGACCCCCCCCCCCACCTCCCAGCCCGAGTACAGAGGGACGCCGCAGGAGTGGTGGGGGCTCTGTAGTATATATATGTATATATTGTTCCATATTGCATACCAACACTGGCGGTCCTCTCAGCGGTGGAATACGCTGCGCAGTAGCGGATGAGGAATTGTTTTTCGATGGTGGCACAGCTCATATACCTCTCGCGGTGTGTTGCTTTATGGGATCGGGAAGAGAGATGGGAACAGAAGAGAGGAGAAATAGGGAGGAAACAGACGGTCAGACAGACATACATACAGGCACAAAGACAGACAGATAGACATAGGAAGACAGCAGACAGAAAGTAGGACTGATAGAGAGACAAAAAAAATTTCCGTGATGCCGATGTATAAGCGAGCAAGGAGACAGACAGTGGTTTAGAGAGAGAAAAAAATGAAGAAAGAGATAAAAGAATGTATACAGGTATGGACAGATCAACTGAGCCAGAGTGTTAAAATAGAGAAAGGAAGATGAGGCAATGGCGGGAAATACAGAGTCAGTATCACACACACACTTATAATATCAGTAATACTTCAAATGTGCGCTTTCAGCCGAATGGCTGCTTAAATTCAATAAACGTTTCTATTCATTTACACACACGCAAGCAGCAAGCAAACAGGAGACAGAGAACGTCTTGGGTCCCAGAGAGAGAGAGAGAGAGGAAGGACCTTCTCTAAACCACGTCAAGAGAAGACCCTTTGCTGCGGACGTAGTTAAGGGAAGCATGACATGAATAGAAGAGCCGTAGTCGAGAATGTGGTTATAGTGGTGGTTGTAGTGATAGTGGTGACCGTCCCAGTGTTGTGATAAGGCGTGACAGAAATGGTTTGTGGCGCTGGCGATGGTTATAGGGTTTAGCTGTGCTGTGATGAGACGGACGGACGGACGGATCAGATAGTGACGATGAATGCGGCAACAGTGGTGGATGTAGTGATGATGATGGTCGGGTTGAGGTTCGATTCTTTGGTGATAGCGTTGATGAGAGTGATCGTGGTGGTCGTAGCGATGGTTTTCGTGGTAGTTGTAGTGATTGTGGATGTTGTGGTTGTAGTGATGGTGTTCGTGGTAACTGTAGTGATGGTGGTTGTAGTGATGGTGTCGTGGTGGTTGTGGTGATCGTGGCTCTACCAACTGTATTGATGGTGGTCCATAACGTGGTTGTAGATATGATAGCTCTCGGGAGCTGTGAGAAGAGTTATAAAAAAACTTGGAAGATATTTAAAGTAAAGAAAATAGAGAGAGAAGAAAAAGCGGTAACAGATGAGGAGCTGGTGCGGTAATAGGATGAACAGAGGCCGCCACTAATGCAGAATGTGGGCGGAATTGAGCAATATCCATTTTATCGATGCAGACTGATTGCGGCATATTTCTTGCTCCCAAAATTGTATTGGGCTGCGCGGGGCTGTATTGGACGGCGGAGCAAAATCCCGCGACTCAGAAATTCCTGGCGGGTATGAGAAATTGACTTAGATGCCTTGCACTGAATTATTGCAGAAATGTTTCATACAGAGTTTTCATTCATAGTTCAACTGTAGCCTGATGAAAGAGGGAAAGAAGTTCTTCTGTTTATGGAGGCTCTCATGTTGTGTTAAAGCTGTCTGTTGTTTAAGTCAAACATGTGAGTCTGTAACATTAGATTTGTAGGGTTCTGTTTTGACTGAAAGAAATGAAGACGTTACTGTTTTTTTCTTATCTGTTATTATGAACAGTCTTTTCCCTCTGGCTCTTGTATAAGACTTCTGTTATAAGGCTACTCTTTACACTGTGTAGTTCTGATTGGGTATGATGGATATAGGCCCAGCTTCAGTATCAGCAGTATATGGTAAAGATGTCTATGCAGGCTGAAGGAATCATCCACGTCTAACAAACACTATTTACTTCACTTACATTATTCGTTTTAACCTTTTTTTTTGGCGCCAAATAGGGTCCTTCCCCTTCCAACGGCAGTCAGTATGTTGTAAGGCATGTGCAGCAGAAATGAAACACTCTCTCCCAGACTGAATCTCCAGTCAGTCAGCAGTTTCATTATCATAACAGAATTTCTATCGTAGTTGGGCTTCTCTCATACTCTCGTGAGCTGGCCTGAGACGTCTCCTCTGGTTCGTCCCCTTGAGTCGAACACAAACAGACAGGTCGTCCTGATACCATCATCTCGCTCCTTTTTCCCTATAGCTCCCTCAATATACCCAAGGGTTCCCTTGAAGGACTCTCCATACAACAGCTCGAAGGGAAAATACCCATACATACTTAGGGAACTCACGATAGGCAATGTGGATTGCAGGTAAATACCTATCCCGGGCCACTAGTTCCTCCTCATACATGTTTCGTAAAGTATCGTCTTCAGCGAGTTATGGTGATTCTCCACAAGACAGTTTCCCATAGCCTCAGTTACCTGCTGTATTTCAAAAGACAGTAATGCAATGGCACCCAGCTTCCAGGCGGAATGATCAAGTGACGATATGTCATCTCCTTTCACACCCAGTTTCCTTTGGTACAATCATATCCACAATAACCCTGGGGCACTTGGTGAGGAAAGTCCTGAAACTGTCTTCTTTCAAGAGGCACATTCCACCCTGGGCTTTGCCACGCCTCGCCACCATCTCTTACAGTCTCACTGGAAGTCACTCCGTCAAATGGATTCAAACAGGTATTCCAAAAGCCTGTACAAATTATTCTGCTAGAATTAGGTCTATAAGGAAGTCACTGGCTTAATCACTTCCAGGAAATCCTGTCCGGCAGTTCAGTAAATCTCATTACCTGGTAATGAACTGTTTGTTCATCACACTCTAGTCTGACTGACCGAATCTTACGCCTGAAGCCATTCTCTGTACAATCAGATCCCTCCATGAATGCCTTTTTTTTTTTTTTTTTTTTTTTACCTGCCCGTGGCCCATCGCTTCCTCTTTGGAGAATCGAGCATACACCCTTGGGGTCGCTCCTTTCAGCTGGAAGCTCGGGATAATAGCCCAAGCTCTCCCTCGGCTAGTTGGTAACCTGGGGCAAAGAGCTCGAAGCGAAGCAACTAGACCACCGAGTCGTCTTTGTTTTCATCGAACGCAAGGAAGTAGGCGGTCGCTTAGCTCCAATCCAGATGGCGCTGCAGGTTTCACCTTCGCCTTGTTTTTTCATTCTTTGCTCCTCGAGGTTGAGGAAAATTGAAGTTACTCCTTCGGTGAGGTTGCTTCTCCTGGTCCATAGCTTTCCATCTTCGACATCTGTAAGCTGATGCTGATTTTGCTGTTCCCGTTCTCTATGTTATGTCTGGAGCTCCATCTCTTGTTCCACAGTTTCTCTCTCCATTTTTCTACACCTCCAGATGCTTTTGTCGTTCCTTAGCCTGCCGATGCTTGTCTTGTTCCGAAGCTTCCATCTTTCATACCCTCCGTCTCCGACTATATTTGTTACATCGCCAGCGGCCTTTCCCTTTTCCCGTTCTCCTCGCGCCTCAACTAGCTTTTCTAGGGTTCGCTTTTGGTCCTCCTTGACAAAATTGCTCTCAGATGTTCTCCCTCGTAACCCAACTCCTTCACACGTCCTCTTAACTCCTTCAAAGATGACATGACTAGAAAACATGTAAATATACTTCCTTAAAGAACTTGCTACAGCTACGGTCGCCAGCCAATGTATCTCACAACAGGAACTGACTCAAGATCTTACTGCCCATTACCAGATGTACGGACCCTGGCTTGGATCTTTATCAACCACGAATATTCCCCGGAGGAGTATCTACATTGCATTCCCAGTGTTTGACTGGAGAAAGAATTAAATCTCCGCAGAAGTGGTCTTCACAAAGGACCTCGTCCACTAGCAGACCTTACCGAGACTGCAGAAGCGAATGAAATGCCCAAGCTGGTCTAACGCAAGATCTAAATCCTGCTTCGGGATGACACACAAGACCCGCCTCAACGAGGCCCAGTAGCGCAAGCGGTACACCAACAAGGGGAAAATGCGGCTGGCATCAGTGGTGTCTCTTGTACCGTGGTTTGATCACCTTCTCCCCTTCTCCGTTATCAAGTTCTGGAAGAACCGCAGACTAGCAACATGTCATAAGCCAATGAATTCTCAGCTTTTCAGTGACGTTAGCTCATATTATTGCTCAGTTTTAGGCTACCAAACTACCCGTTGCTCTTCCTACACTGAGTTAAACTACCCAATTGCCATTTACGACGACACGGACACTTCCACCCATAGCAGAAGTTACTCGGATCGGGACATAGTGAAGTTCACATAGCATCTGTTCTCCATGGTTCATGATCCACCAGGTATTGCTCATATCAAGTGTCGCTCCTCGTACATACATTTATAAACACACTTCAAAAAACAGGAGACAGTGCCAGCATATCAAAAGAATCCCATGACAAGTTGCAGTAGCTGAATTGTGGTCTCGTAGGATCTTAGTTTGCGTGTAGTCAGTGATATAGAAATTATACGGATGTTGAATTATTTCCACGTAAAGCCAGTTGTTCTGGTTCCGTGTCTGAGAATTGTATTGAAATGATTTTCTGGCAAGAAGTACCGAGGGATGCCCTACTGCCTGTGTTTCTAGAGGGCGTAATAACGACTCGAAAAATATACTGTAGTTCTGTGTACGGGTGTTACACATTTTGTGTTACAAGGTTTCCTTCAGTGTTCTTGTGCAATGGCTGTTTCTGGTTAGTTGTTATGAAGGAGCTGTTGTAGGTAAGTATGGATATTGTCGTGTTTGTATTTAGAGATTTCCTACCCATTTCACGTATGGAGTTGTTATAGCTCTTGGGTTTAGGACTGCTACAGTAGAAGGTGGAGGTCCGATAAAGTTACGCGCGCCGTGAAGATGGGGTTGAGGGCAGTACACGCTCTTGTGTCCTGACCTCCTTGTGGAGAAGCGTAACGCAGTGAAGAATAAAACTCGCCGCTAGGAATTCTGAGAAATATCCAGTAACAGTAGTGCTACTTAAGCCTCTCTTGTCCTGTACTGTCGAGCCAGTGTTGCCATGACAACTAGCGAGTATCCAAAGTGTTTGTTGCCAACCCGCCAGTCTACCGGAGAAGCGCAGGGTCTCCTCCCACTCTCTCCTCTTCTTGATGTCCCACGACCATTACCCCCCCCCCTCCTCTGCCATTACCCCTCTCTCCCTCACCTCATATCTCTCATATCCGCGGATGCCACTTTCTTCACCAGCCCTCTATCTCCACTCATAATGCCGTATCTTTCGCGTCTGTGTCTTGTACAAGAACACACAAGTCCACAGCGCCACTCAGCAGCCCGTCTCCATCCATCTGTCCTCTATGAATTATACAATATTCATCCATACATCATTCCTATGTATCTATAGAAAAAAACTTTATACACAACCTCGTCAAATTCAAATCCTCGATACGCCATTGTTTTATATCGCCCTGCGATGTGCCACCGTCCCATACACACAACATAGGCTGAAGAATATCCCTCTGTGAAACTCGCCTTCTTACACCACATGCATTCATACACCTTCACTTCATACCAACGCATCATACACATGTCTTACCCTCAGCTCTCCAGAGACACATCATATCTCCACCATATCCTCGGTATCTTCATACGCCACTCACCCTTACGCCGTCCTTCTATATGCCATATAGGCTGTATTATTACGTATCTCTCTACAGTACGCCTCCTTCCCACCTCGGGTGCTATCCCTGCCATATACTACGCTAAAAACACTCGATCGTGTCTCGATCCCTCATACACTCGTGCCTACGTAAGAGGATAAGCATCCAGGTTGAATCTTACTGCAGAGGGTGTCCAACCAGCGTATGGGTAGCGAACTGACTCCTCGCTGGCTGGGAGCCAAGCCTAGTATTGAATGTGGAAGCGTCCGTTACCATAAGATTCCGTTCTACGAATCATATTTTCCATTGTCTATATATCTGCACCAAAGTAAAATGTGCTTGATTCAAAGAGATTTAGACAAATTGATGGAGTGGGTAGAGACAAGACAGATAGTCCTCACTGTAGATGAATACAAAATATTCTGTTTTGGCAATTAAGAAAGTATGTATGAATTTAAAGTCCTTAGTAGATCATTACCAGGAGTAGAATAAGATAGAGAACCTTGGAGTAATTATCAGCAGTGACCTAAAATACGAAAAAGAATGCCTAACTGTAATTTATGAAGTTAACAGAATGCTAAATTCCATCATTAGAGATATCAATTATATCACAAAAGGGTACAATGCTCACTCTTTACGGTGCCTTTGTCAGACTTCTTTTGAAATACGCCGAACGTTTCTGGTCACCACACTTGGCCGATGACAAAGAAAAACTAGAGCAAATTCAGAGAAGAACAACAAAACCAGAACTGTCACTCAGAATTAAGCCATATGAAGAAAGCCGCAAAGATCAAACATTTTTGCCCCTTCAGTAGAAAAATTGCAGACTCAAACAACTAAAATGATTTCAACAAAAGATAAAAAGAAAAAGTTCTTCAAATTAGATAATGATTTGTTGACTAGAAATAACAGTGTAAAATTAAAAGGGAGTAGATGTAATGGTAACATGAGCAAACGTCTTTTCAGCTGTAAGAGTAGCAGATTGGAAAAAAATTACCACCAGATAATGTCAATACTGAGCCTGTCATAACCTTCAAGGGTAAACAGATAATTCTGTTTATAATGAATACGCTTGTATCAAAACGGAAAAATTTACATTTGCATTGATTATCAAAAATTTAACCATATTTTTCTCCCCTATGTGAGCCTCCACCCTGGAGAACTCATGCAGTTAGAGCAGGAATTTTTACCGTTCACATTTTCCTATAAAATTTCCATGAGAGTATACTTTTTTTTTCATACTACATGTCACTGTACGAAGGCTCTTGTAGCTGTAGGAGTGATAGATGGGGAGGTGCCTTTTGCTTTACCATCTCCTCTCGACCCCAAATAGGATTGTGACCAGAGGACACTGCTGCTCTTCTTCAGCAGACAACCTCCTCATGGACCGTCATATACTCCCATATGACGCCTTCCACATCTGACTTCATCGTGAAGACCTCTCAGATATTCTTTGACTTTCCTCCGAAAGACAGCATACACAACACATGCGTAGTTGATTGGCCATTATTGATTCTAATTCGATGGGAGGAATGGTGAAGGAAGTTTTCATGGTAATGATTCGCCATGAGTGCGCAGAATCCCCGCCAGTAAGCAAAAGACGAAGATGTCCATCAAATTCCACAATTCAGAAGGTTTTTCTTGGGTACCTCTGACCGGCAGACAGGAAACAAACAGCCACTGAAAAGAGCCAGGTGTCCACCTAAGTTCTGCCACTCTGGGTTTGTGTGCCTCCATCTGCCGACTGTTTCCTGCCGCGTAGGAACAAAGGAGGTTCAGAGACGAGTGTGGCCGAGAGCCCCCCACCCCTGCTGTGTGGGAGAGATGAGTTATTCCGGGCCGTTGACCTGCCTCATCTGTGGCCAGGCAGATCACAATAGTACCTCCAGTGGTGTTGCATAGTATTGTCATGACCTGGCGGGGCCTTCCACTGATGTTGCATTGTACCATCTTGACATGTCAGTGCCCTCCACTGGTGATTGAGTGTTCCTGGACGTGGCAGACCCTTTTAGTGGTTCCCCTCCCAGCGTACCGTGACCCATCGGGAACGTTCTCCTCCTCCTCCTCCTCCTCCTCCTCCTCCTCCCCCTCCCCCTCCCCCTCCAGTGGGTTACCCCAGGCCTACCGTGCGTCGTGACCTCGTACCGCCTCTGACACCCTATACCCTCCCTCCCTCTCTCCCTCCCTTCTCCTCACGCAATCATCAGCAGACCTGCCATCAGCCGCTGCTGCTGAAGGACTATCGACAATAATGATGTGAATCTCAATGGCCGTCTGTTCAATGACGATCCGCTGGCCCCGCTTGGTTTTGTAGTCGGGGGAAAGCCCTGCGTCTGTAGTATGGAGAGAGAGAGGTAGGTCCCTTCGTCTGTGGTGGTGTGAGGGGGAGGCCTTTCCTATCTGTAAGCATTCACAGACAGCCCCCGTCGCCCCTCCTTCTACGCTCGTCATTTAGGGCCGCGCCCCCTCTCTGCTGGCCAACATGGCTGAGCGACTCCACTCAAGAGCTCAGAAATAGATCTCCCCTCCGCAGCACACGCCAGTACGTCTCTTTAATTATCCGAGTTATTATTGCTGGTGGAGACGTAATCATCTTGTTGGACGGCAGTGGGCTGGTCTGGTCCGTCCCTCCAATCCCAGGGTACCCATTATCGGTGCTCTGTTGTCAGTTATAATGACACTGTCAAGGGTACCACTCCTTCTTATGATGTTGAACATAACCCAACATTATTTTTTTCAACATTACTAATTCCTATACGAGCGATTTTTACGTGATTGTGGAAAATGATGGAAATGAACAAATGTCATTCATTTAGAAATGAATAAAACGGCTTTAAGATGCATTTTTTCTTATCAATTTTTAAATGTGATTCTTGCTTTTTAAAACTAGAAATACCCGTCCAGTAGGGAATGGTTCTGTTTTGATATATAGATTGAGAGATAGATAGATACAATGTGTGTGTGTGTGTGTGTGTGTGTGTGTGTGGTCACTGTTTTGAAATGCATGCATGTAAGAATTTGATTTAAAAAAAAAAAGAGACATCTTCCACCCTGGGTATTTTATGGAGTCTACGTATTTCGCAGGTTGATAGAGGAGACGATGAGGGAGACACGCTAGTCTGCTGCTGCCGAGCAAGACTAGCCAAGTCAGTGTCATTATTCTTAATGTAATCTAAAGCTTCTTAGAAACGAATGCCAGTTTTGTAGTGGTCCGAGTTATGTCGAACAATGTACTTTTGCAAGCGCTAGAAATCCCAAGAAACTGATGGGTCTGAATATATGGTCATGTGGGAAATGTTCATTAACGTGTGATTGCAGAGTGATAGACACAGACGAAAAAGTGATTCTCTGGCTGAAATGAAAATCCAAATGTGTAACATCAGCAGCAAAAAAAACAAAAACAGGAGGGCTGAGAAAGTAGTAGGAGTTCTGATGTGTATAAAATTATACCACAATACAACTCGTATTGACAGGCCCAGAAAATTAAGCCTGTGAATCTAATTATTCAGAGATAAACAAAGATACTAATATACCATCAAGCCTCGAGGTCTTTCTTTCGAAACATGATGAGGGGGTCCGATGACCCGCTTGTTAGAAAAGTAGAATAGATAAATAATCAGGCAGAGAGAGAGAGACTGGTGTAGTGAGGAAGGGGTCATTGGTAATCCACAAACCCCAGAGACTAGTGGACTAGGGTGAAGGTCAGAAGGAGGGAAGCACATTGATGAAGCCAAGGTTATCCAACGATACGCCTCCTTCAGCAAACTGTGTTTAAGACAGCCGATGGTATAGAGGCATCAGCTGGTGACAAAGACGTCATAGATTCTTTTCCATCTGTGGTGAGATGTTAGGCGCCAGATTACACCACTATCATTAGGTTTACATTAATTTTTTTAGATTTTTAAATGCAAATTTAATGGATATTCCGAAGATATACAATGACTACGCTGTGGTTTTTAGATTTCAATGCATCTTCATCTAATAAAAATCTAAATGTGTAATATAAAGTGTATTAAGACGATGATATATATATATATATATATATATATATATATATATATATATATATATATACCAAAAAGACCCTA
>JAYMFT010319699.1:0-10017 GCA_038088735.1 Panulirus argus | reverse complement strand
TATATATATATATATATATATATATATATATATATATATATATATATATATATATATATATATATATATACGACATAATCAGTGGGTGTCATCAGCAACTTAGATACATCGTCTGAGATGTGAACGATCATCAGATTCTATGCCCATCGCGTTTTCTGTTGTAAACAAAAACCAAGACTGGGGTGTCCTGTGTTCGTGTGTGTGTGTGTGTGTGTGTGTGTGTGTGTGTGTGTGTGTTCACTCCATTTGGATCATGTCAGGAGAGATCCTTTTTTGCTTTCCAGACTACTGTTTGGGGATACGGTTCCCGTGTTTGTTATATTATACAGGTAATTACCATCATAAAAAAGCGTATGTTCCTTAAAGGAGCTGTGTCACACACCTAAAGTACGGCTCTGTACTAGGAGTCATCCGTGCCTTTAACTTTCCTAGTGGTCTTACAGCTCACAGAAACATTTTTGAACTTTTAAAAGTGCCTGAAATACATTTCCTTTTTTTTTATGTTTTGGCTCAGCAGTGAATTTTGTCCAGCATTCTGTTGACTGGACACTGCTGAGGCTTCTAGGGCGCTTGTCGTCCCCAAATGGACCAGTATTGAGGTCAGCATCAAACTGCCTTTTGAGAGGAATTCGGGACCCCATTTGCCAGGAAGTGGGGGGAAAACGTCATGGGGCAAATCGACAGACGGTGGCCGCGCAGCAGCTAACGTCCTTCTGCAGTATTCCTCTTCCTCGGGTGTCTTTGGCGTTAGCCTTGGTTTTGGTGTTGGTACTTGCTCTAACTGACTAGCTAGCTTTTGCTGCTTTCTCCTCCTGTTGTGGCTCCTGTTAATCATTACTTTTTTTTTAATATCTTTGCTTGTATGTTACTCCTAATTCGTCTCTGCTTTGACTACTGCTGCTGCTTGCGTTATACTTCTCTGCTGTTCCTGCTTTTGGTCATCCTCACCTGCTGTTTTATGTATGTTCGTCATATTTATATATTTCTGTTTTGGTTGTGTATGATTTCCTTTGTGCTTTTGTTATAAAGATTTCTTTTTTCCCCCTCGTTATTTTACACGTTCTCTTCCCGTGCGTGTTCCCGAGTCAGTGACTTCTGTTCCACCATCTTCACGTTCCAGTTCTTTTCCTAATCTCCCGTTCCCCTTGTCCAGCCTAACACGGTACCTGGATTTCACGTATTCTTGTTCCTGCATTTCTTGTGTTGTGTTTTACACACAGTCCATTCTTATCTTGATTACGAATGTCACTTTGCCGATGTTCATTTGTCTTACTAATGCCCATGATGTTTGTTCCCCACTCCCCTCCTCAACCCTATTTGTAAATTGATGGTTGTTGGAACAGAAATGTTCCGTTGTTTAACTATGATGGGAAAGCAGTTGATATCTCCTGACTACCAGAACTGATAAGGTTCATTATTAGTCTACAGATGCCTTCGGGATTTGACCATTTGTTCATTAGGATTGCATTTCAACGAAAGATTAAATCCCCCCAAGGAACAAGATCAGATTCGGTATACTTCAGTGTATGTCTACGAGGCACAGGATCCCATTGTTACGTTTGGATATGATGTGCCTGCATTTCACGATATTGGATTCTTAGTCACACATCCTTACAGCCTTGCTTAGGTGGGGGATAGGGGGAAGGAATCCTTTTCTATATGGTCAAAGCTTTTTAACATATTTATAATGATAAATCGAGTATATAGGAATGATAATCTCCAGTTACGTAACGAAGTAAACTTTGGTTATATTTTCATACACACTCTTTAACTAAATAGTCAAAATGAATAGGTTCTTGTGGCATTCATAGTAGTTTCGGTAGCAGTTTTGAGCACCCTCATCTCTTAGCAATTCAGGGAGTTATTTTGATAGCGGTTCAACGCACCGTTTTTCTACATTTGGAGCGGACTCATCGTAATATGCGACTGACCGTTCCTTTTAGCATTTCTAAGAAGCGCACCTTTAGCTTTTCAGGTCAGTTCCCCAGACCTTCCAGAGGAACACGCCAAAATAGCCTTCAGGAGCGTCATCCTCATAGCATTTCAAGAGCCACGCCCTCGCAGCAATATAGAGCAATGCCCTCGTGGCGTTACAGAGCAGCTTCCTCGAAGCAAGTCAAAGAGCCCCCGTAGTAGAAGTAGTATAGAGCAGCACCCACGTAATAGTAGTAGTATAGAAGAACACCCCCTTGATAATGGTAATATAGAGCACCAACCCTGTTGTAGCAGTAATGTAGAACATCCCCATACTAGTAGTAGTAGTATAGAAGTGGTAGTAATAGTAGTATAGAGCAACGCTTTCCTGGAGTAGAGATAAATCCTCGTAGCATTGCAGCAAGACAGCAACACCCTGTTATAGCAGCAGTATAGCAGAGCCGCGGTCTCGTAGAACCTCAGAGCAGCGCCCCGTCCCAACAATTAATTTTGAGCAAACACGTTCCGTCGAGCGTGGAACACACACACGGCCTCTGTGGTTCTCCCGCGGCTGAGTCTCTGTCGCGCGCCACAAGCAACTCGCCCCCTTGTAGCATTTCCCATTCTGGAGGGCCAAAGGGAAGTTGGACCTTTGTGGTGGGCCGGAACGCTGTATATGTGTATATAGGGACCCTAGTGAGGTCGGTGGGCGCCTCCATACAAAGGTCGGTAGGCCCCCATACAGAGGCTGGTGACTAGAGTAATTACTGGTAAGTGGAAGCTGTGGAGCGACTTGAGATAATGCGGGCATGATTAGGGATGGTTTCTGAATGCCCGGGACAAACCGCATCTTCAGGAAGTTTGAGAAGTACTGTAGCAAGTCAGGCAAAGGTAATGCGTTTCATCACTGTGAGTAACAGTAGTCCATGGTGCCAATTAAAGCGAATGTGGGACGCATGGATGTGTTTTCTGTAAATGGACCTCTCCTCTTGTGCCTTGACTTCACTTTGGGGTTTTCTTAGTACGCAAAATGAGTTAAAGTAAGTCCCCCAACCCCCAATTTTCTTTCACAACAACTGGGAAATTTGATTCAGCTTACAAGACTATAGACTTTCCTCGACCTCCAGAGGAAAAGCTTGAAGGTTAGGTAAGTATTGAGTTTTCAGGGAGGTGACGACGTCACATGAGAGTGAGAGAGAGAGGAGACGACCCCCTCCTCATCCTCCTCCTCCTCCTCCTCCTCCTCCTCCTCTGAAGATGGACTCGACCTTTGTGTCGGGAGATTGTATTCCACGCTGACTGGAACGTAACCTGACAAGTATCGAATTATGAGGCCGAAGACTCCCAGAACTCTACATAAAAATTCAAGAGTTTAGAATGATAGCCGATTCAAGGGATGATATTGGGCTGTTCGCCTCCGTAGAGACATATCTCGCTCTCTCTCTTCATTACTCTCTCCCCACCGTCTGTGATATACGTACTTCAGTCTCGATATTCCCCTTCTGGCATATATTTTCTTTTTCTTTAGGATTCGTCGCGTTCAGAGTCTGGCCCGAGCTCTTGGCACTGACAGCCTGTTGTCTGGTGTGTCATTACAGGCGCAGGCTGCGTGTGTGTGTGTGTGTGTGTGTGTGTGTGTCTGTGTGTCTGTGTCTGCTGTGGATGTTTTGCACGTTATTTTTTTTTCCCCAGGGATTCATGAACAGACGTGGCCTTCTAGAATTTAACGGACTCGTAGGTGTACGTACATGCAAGAACGGACACACACACACACACACACACACACACACACACACACACACACACACACACAACAAAAACACACGCATACCGACACGGAGAGAGGGGATGACCTTGTACCAACTCAGATGGTGGAATTTTGGGGGTCAAGTGGGAGGCTGATTATTCACCGTACCCCAAGGTCTGCAGTCCAGGCTCACTCTTAAGGCCTCTGGTGGTGATTGCCGTTGTGCTCTGCGGCGACTGTGGTTACAGAGATGGTGCTCTCTTAACCCATCCAAAAGCCATAATGATTTTGATTTCAGGGGGCCCAGCTGTCTTCCAAGGTACCATCTTAATTTGGGGTGAATCAGTCTCCATCGTATCTTCATGGTACGTATATCTGAAAAGGAAATAGGTCTTTAGCAGGTATGATTACAAAGATAGTAATAATGATGATACTACTACTGCTACTACTGATACTACTACTACAACTGATACTGCTACTGTTACTACTGATACTACTACTGCTGCTACGACTACTGATGACACTACTACTACTACTACTACTGCTGCTACTACTGCTGCTACTAATGCTACTACTACTATCACTAATGATGATGATAATATTGATAATAAAAATAATAATTGATAATTAGAACAATATGGTGGTAGTTGAACTAGGCATTGACTGCCAGCTGTAAGTATTGAGGTTTGTTAAAGCGACTACTGCCATGCCTTCTTCTGTCCTCGTAGTGTTCACTCACTGATTTTGGGACGTACTATGTATACACACACACACACACACACTCACATGTCAAGGGTGAACTCGTTACGCACGGCCGGTATACTCTGAGGGTGAAGTGATTAAGTGTGCACACTCAGCACACACACTCGCTGTTGCGACGCCCCTGCATTCACTCTGCACATTCGTTCCACCAAGACACTCGGGGCTAATTCACTCCTCCTTCGTAACACTCGGGATGCACTCTAGCTGTGATCAACCCGTTGAGGCTGCCTGCACTTAATGCCGGTGATAAGTGAGCCCAAGACGACGTCGCTACTTGTGATCAACGCGCTTCACATGCGCTTATTACGAACGGTCATGTGACACTCCCGATGCCTTAGGTGGGTCAGAATGCATTTACAACCACATTATTGTTGTCATTTGGGTTGATACGTGGTGACTTCCCGTCATTTGTGTGTTTCGTGTGAGTCCGTTCACAACATGACACAGTCTGGTTGATTATAAAACCTCCCGCATGTATGGTTGTCTGCAGAACCTTACATCTGTTTGTGGTTGACTGTTAAACCTCCTCCCGCCTATTTGGTTAGTATTTAAACCTCCCTCCCGCTTGGTTGACCGTAAAACCTTCCTCAGGCTTGATTGACTTTTAAACCTCCTGCCTGTTTAGTTGATGGTTGAGCCCTCCGCCTTTAAACCTCCCGCCCCTGTGGATGGCTGTAAAACCTCACATCCGTTTGATTGACTGTTAAACCTCCCGCCTGTGTGTGTGGTCGGCTGTAAATTATGAGAAAAGGACACAGTTAAAAGAACACACCTCTTCCTACGGTACTTCAGCCTCTTCGAGCGCGACGGTACGACCCGAGGTATAAGATGGTCCAATAATCTCTCATCTGCCGACTGTGAGGAGAGAGAGAGAGAGAGAGAGAGAGAGAGAGAGGAGAGAGAGAGAGGGAGGGTTGGGGGGAGGGAGGGTCAGATCAGAGTACAGGCCACCTTACTCAAGGGTCGGAGCGACGCGTCCTGCTCAAGGGGATGATAATCTCGCAAAGTTTAGCGACAACACCGCCAAGGAGGATAATATTATACAACCCGAAAGATTTTTTTTTTTTCTGTGTGTGTGTGTGGGGACTTCACTCCTTTTTGTCATATTCTCGTCCTTTCAGAACTGCTCTCATGGAGCCTGGCACATACATATGGATCAGGGATGCTGCTGCACGCGCGCACACACACACAAAGTTGCTTTTGATTTTTGTTCGGCAAGCACTGCTACAGGAGTTAGGTAGGACACGTTTTAGTAAGGCCTGTCATAAGGAGTTGAAATTCTCCGCTTTCTGGGGTCATGCACTGGGGTCTCTTATTTCCAGGTGGCTATAACATGTATGTGAATTCATTTCATTTATTTCTCTTCTTACAGGTAAGTGTTTGTTCCCGAGTGACGCAACGCGGTTGGACGATGACACGGAGTGGGGCAAGGGGTAAGTACCTCCCTGCAGGAGTTGAAAGTAGATTTATCGAGTGTGTTTGCTCGTCCGGGGGTGACAATCGTCATCAAAATGTCCTCGTATGTTGCCATCGTCTTGGTTGTTATCACCGAGTTCATTGAGGTCTGTAGAGAGAGGTCATATCGCTCGAGATGTGACTTGCTTTACATGGTAAGTAGGAGGGGTCCAGATGGTCTGTTTCTCGTAACGTACTTAAACGATCATATACGACCCTTCGAGATAATGACTTGGACTTTTGAGTTTTCAGCTATGGAACTCTCATGTCCTGGGTGTGAGCGGTGTGCAAGATAACGGGTAAACCGATTGTTTCGATATCACCATTAGATATCTTGGTCTCCATGTTTCTTTTTGACTTAGGAATATCGTTCCGGTTTTTTTGTTCGGTGAAATCCACGCTTGAGGGAGAACTTCGGTAGAATGCTACGTAGCAAGTTCACTATAGCTTTGGTCTTGAGCCGCTGGATGCAAGACACTCAGGTCAGCCAAATATCAAAGGGTCAGTCCCAGTAACCTGCTCTCTTCTGCGAACTGCGTTGAAATGTAAGAAAAGGAATTTCTTTTTGGAAGTGATCTCTTCGTTTACGGGATTCCATCGCCGGGGAACTTCGATGTGTACAGAATCCTTTTTCATATTAGGTATCCCGTTCAGGGCAGATTGCGGAAGAACGCAGGTGACTGGAACTGACGTTTTACGTACTAGGCATGAGATAGCTTCGTACACAACTTGGGAACGCGTCACTTATCTGGATGCCAAGTCACCGCACCCATTTTTGGACCTCCTGGACAAAGTCCAAGAAGCGGAATGAACAACACATAGCTTGCTCATGGAGGGGGACTGGGACCGGCCAGGAAATCCTGGAACTCTGCGGAGGCTAAACAACTTTAAAGTGCGGTGCGGAGGACCTCTAGTCTGGTATATTGCGCGAGGGTACGGACTGAATCTCCCACGGCGAGGATCGAGAGTCCAAGCACAAGGGTTATTCCGGCAAGTGACTGTATGTTGGAGGTTCCTGGTTCCAGGACTAGTACACACACACACACACACACACACACACACCAGCCTAGAAGCAGAACTCTGGATCAGCATGGAAACCTAAGACCCCGCTTGGTACCTCTCCACGCACGGGACAATGTAGGCAGCTCACGTCTCTAATTCATTTTCCTATTTGTTGTATTAGAAGAATATAATGTTAATGTTAGGCTTTGAAAATAGATTTCTGTTATGAATACTGTATCTTTAGCCAGTAGAATTAACCAAGAACATAGTCTGTGTTCCTCATTGTGAAAAAAAAGACTGAATTGAACGTACATGGTCAAAAACTCTTAAGACCCCAAAGATATTGAAAGCGTTTCTAAGGCGAAGCCTCGTCTGTCACGTATATCACCCACCTGAATACCTAACTCACCCGTAATACCTCATTACATTCAAAACTTGACTTAAAAAAACCCGGACTCGCAGGACCTCGTTACGCACAGATACCCGGGACTTACGAAACCTTTGTAACAAAAGTTTAAAACTTTGGGTATAAAACATCCTTCCAAGTACATCCTTTGCCTCGCATTATTAAAGCCATCCTGCCCATAAAAAAAAACTTACATGGGAAACACACACACACACACACACACACACACACACACACACACACACACACACACAGGCACACTCCTCGTACGCGCAAGGCAACTCACGTATCCAGCCAGCATTCCCTCACATATGACCAGAGCTCCTCTGTTTTTCTTTAAGTCTTCCCCGTTAAAGCTCGCTAAATGCGAAGGGAGCGCAGGGCAACGCGTGTGGTCGTGTCCTTGACCGTGGCAGGATGACTGTGCAAGAGCCATCCTGCCCCTCCCTCCCCAGCTGCCTCTCTCTTGCTCGCCTGGAGGAGGAGGAGCCCCTCGTCATCTGGTCGGACTCCAGTGGCTCCGGGAGGAGGAGGAGAAGGAGGAGGAGGAGGATAGTGGTGGTGGTGCTGGGGCCACGTCTTCTCTCCTCGTCTTCCAGTGGGGCGCGGCCGCGTTCTCGGCGGGTGCGCTGCGGTGCGTCTTCGGTCGACATGACAGCCGCTGCTGCGTTGGGAAGGGTGGGCCGGGACAGGCATGGTTATCGATGGTTTCGGGTGGTTGTGGTTGTTAACAGTGGGTTTGAGGTTGGCCGTGGTGGCTCTGTGCGCCTCCTCGTTGTGGTTATGGTGTGGTTGGTAGTCACGGTTATGCTGACTCTTCGTTGGTTGCAGTGGTCACCACCCCCGGTTTTGACGTATCACGTCGAGACGAACGTCACTAGTCAAGTGGTGTTGTGCATCATGTTGTTATGCTGTTCATAGCCTCATAATAATTGCAGCCATGTATAGAACAAAAAAGGATATTTTGGGAACGATGGTCTTTGTTTATTACGGTAATTATGTTAGTTTATGGTTTTTAGTGGCCTTTATGGTTATAATTGTTACGTTGAGCCATGGTGTTTTGATATATGAATAAAAACAAATCACTACCACACTAAATATAACTGAATAATGTAGTATAATAAAGTAGGTCAGCAAATGTAAAGAAAGTAATTACTGCCTTGCGAGAGAAATGAATTCTTAATGAGAGAAACTCCTGGATTAAAAGCACTCATCTCTGAATTCAAGATCCTGTTTATGAGGAGTGGTGGCAGCTAATGGAATGAGTACATATTAAACAAAAGAACAAAGGCGCTACCGCTGACTTTTTTTTTTTTTCTTAGGAGGACTGGTATCTGCAATTACTTTTTTGTGGGAGATCTAGTTTGCTTGTTGTGTGCCGAGAGAATTGCAGGTAATTCATGCGTTAGTCATATAAACCCCTCAAGAGGAAAGAGATATTAGACGTTTTAGAACTCAAATTATCCCTTTGGATTGACAGCAAGGATATTAACCAGTCGTCAGATCCCTCTTTTGAAAAGTGACTTGGCGTTCCGCCTCTCGGACGCCCCAGTTCGAGGTAATGCAATTGAGTTAACTGAGTTTACGTAGTTTGATTGAATGGGTGTTCTGTGGACCACTTGCGTCGTCGCCTGCGTTGCACCGTGGCCGTTGGGAGTGAAATAGGGATGGATGGAAATATTGTTTGTATTTAAGTTCTTCAGAATCTGAACCAGATGAAGTTCCACGTTAAACCTTTCTCATAACCGTCCCAGCTGAAGACAGAATCTAAACTAGAGTCGTGTGTCGTACCCCAAGCATTTCGTAAGACGCTGGAGAACAGCTGCATAAAATTTCATGGGTAACCGTTTAAAAACTTTGAAATTTACGATCAAGCTATGACCGAGGTTTTCGTTGCAAAGTAAAAAATTTGGCTCAGTACGACGGGACGAAGTGATGGATCGCCCAGTCTCGGCCGCGCTACGCAGACGACTCAATGGTATCACTCCGCGGGAAATTGTATCACTCCGCGGGAAGTGTCACTTGTTGAACCTCACTCACTCGCGCTAGTGCTGTCGATTCTCGGATGCAGAAGTCATTATTGGGTAAATATTAACCTCATGTAGCGGAGCACATGTGCCAAAGCTAATCCCAGGCAGCAATACCTAGTAGTGGATCTCACAATACGTCATTTGAGATGAACAAATATTCATAGCTATTCTCTGATAGGCTGCCTTCAAATGCGACGAGTCAGTGTCTGGTACTCACTTCCGTATCAAATCACACCTTCGTATTGTCTTGATCACAGTCGCTAGACAGTGGCGTTATATCTGGTTCGCATTCCTTATCAATTTATGGAATTATTAAAGACCAGGTGACTTTAACCGGTGAATTTTACTGTTCTTTTACGGTTATCTATCCTCGTAATGATGAAGAAGAGTGAGATTTTATATACAAGTATATGAAAGGCAGGTATGCAGAATGGTCTTATTGTATAACCTTTACCCCAGGAGTATGAAGAAAACCCTCTCGTTATTCTGGGATACTTCCAGATCCGAAAAGGAGCCTCTGCAGTATAATCAGCTGTGTAAAGAAAGCACAATATCCTGATTTCAAATGCAAATTACTTGCTGGATAAGGTAAACATGAAACTCCGGAGCTGATGTAATAATATATAGTAATATAACATTTGTTTTCAAAATATGTATCCCTGGTATCATTTCTTGAATATAGTACTATTTATGAGATATTA